>JAQFXP010000015.1:0-79746 GCA_034693685.1 Belba bartosi | reverse complement strand
CTCGCGTTATATTTAATTCTTATAAATGACATCGCGCAATAATTAAAAGTTTTTAGGTACTATTTTTCCGATGTCTAATTATTACTCGACTAGAATTGTAAATATTTCGAAATCGTTTACTTATTAAGTTTGGAGTTCTCTTTGATCGACACATATCTAATCAAAAAACTTTAGGTTGAGTTAACTCTTATGTTAATGCAATTCCTTTTTGATTAAAATAAGCCGCAATCAGATTAAGGCTAAGAATCTAATTGTATTTAAGTCGTTTGTTAATTACAGAGGATTTTTGCAAAAATTTATTATTAATTACTCTAAAGGCTTTTGAGTGGTTTTCAGTGCGTTTTCATTTAATGTACTCAGATTCTGCTCTCAGGGCCCACTCATCTCTACGCCCTGTGCTCTCCCCAACAGTATTGTATTTTTACCGAAAAATTTCCAAAAAAAAGTAGAAAAATCCTATTTAATAAAAGTATATAATTATAAGAGTATTGGTGTTTAGGCGACTAATAACTAATTAGTGTTTAACGTCTTAATAATTATAGAGTTGGTGTCAAAAAAATTAACTTAAGATATAATAACTATTAATAGCTTAGGTTTGTGTTTATATTTTACACTTATTAAGAGATTTGTTCAACTTCTTTACTCATTGTTTTTGATTTATTTTTAAGAATTTCTAATGAATTAAACCAACATTTTATCAGATTTTTGGTTATTTTTAATATAATTTTTCAACTTTTGGTTGGCAGTGAAGCGGCGAAATTCATCAACAAATTGAAAGTTGTGTTAAAAGTTGTTGTTTTTATGTTTGCAATCCCTGGAAAAACATGTAATGATGCAGTTCTCGCTGAAAGAGCTACAGAGAACTACAGACAACTACCGAGAACTAGAGTAATGTTTAGTTCTATTCAATCCTCACTATTCTAGCGATACTTAGACCAAAGCTTAAGAGTATTTTCTTTGTGCTAATGATAGAGAGAACTGTTATTTTTTCGGTCCAAACCTTTTCTATTATTTTAATAACTTTACAAATATTGAAGCTATAAATAACTATATAATATATACACACATCGAGTATAATAAAAGTGAAGTTTTTCATAACAATAATTATTATAAATAGTAATTTGTAGCCTAACGTCCATCGGAGCCCTAAGAGCGCAGTTCTAACCACAAAAGTTAGGAATTATCTGAAAAAGTTGTGAACAAACCCGACGAATGGGTGCAATAAAATAAAAACTTTATCGTCTTTTGAGGTATAAGATTAGGGCTTAAGCTGTAATTATCGGCTGAGAGGAGATTCGGTTGAGTAAAGTAGACAAATGTTGCGTCTCTTCTCTTCTCTTATAAATCTAAATTACAATCATTTCACTTAAATTATTATTAACTATTAATTTGCATTTTATCTGCTTTTTCAATGTTTTTGACTCTCATTTTAATTATTATCTAATAAGAAATGACACTTAAAGTGAAAAATGATAATTGATTTTATCTAAAAGTTTTGCCAAAGAATAACAAATAAAAATTTAAAAATTTTGTCAAACGAAGCAATTTATAAAAAAGCCTTAAAATAATAATCTGAGAGAAAGAGGATAGGAGGGGAAAGGGAGAGAGAAGGGAGAGTGGGCAAGAGAGAGAGAGAGAGAGAATGGGAGGGAGAGAGGGGGAGAGGGAAAGAGAGAATGGAAGGGAGAGAGGGGGAAGAGAGAGAGAGAGAGAGAGAGAGAGAGAGAATGGGAGGAGAGAGGGGGAAAGAGAGAGAATGGGAGGGAGAGGGAGAGAGAGAGAGAATGGGAGGGAGAGAGGGGGAAAGAGAGAGAGAGCCTTTGTTTGCGAAAACTCAATAATAAGTAATTTTTTATTCGTCGAAATAGATTATTCGGTTGAAAAGGGGATAAGAATTTGATGTTTGATGTACTGTATAATAATTTTTTGAGGGATTGCTATATAAAGTTAGTTATTATGGTAATGAAGAGATGATTGAGGAAAGCATTCTCTATCTTGCTAGTTCTCACTAGCCTGGGTGGAGATTGGAGTTACATTAGTGATCATATTTCAAAAGTATAAATTGAATGATGCTATTGTGATGTGATGTGATGATGGCACAATGATGGCACAGTGACGGCACAGTGATGGCACAATGGCACAATATATCAGTTACCCCCAACTATATTAACATTATTGGACCGACCAGTCTATACAAGAGTTCCAACTCTTATATAATATTGTCGTCGATTGCCTTCAGTTGTCGTACTATTTATGATCAGATTTGTGCTTAAAGTAGAAAATTGTTGTGAAAATGTGAAATACTTTTAGCGCAAATATAGCAAAATATAGCAAAAGGCGTACATTATTTCAATAATGTGTATCAGTCACTCAAAATACATTAGAGCCACAATAAATCTGAAATGTGGTCGTCCATACATCCGGATCTGTTGTCAGACTCGACTCCATTCAACATATTTCTAATTTTGTTGAACCAACTTAGAAGAAGAAGAGCAAAAAAAATTGTCGGCAAAACGATCTCTATTTTCTCCCTTCACTTAACTATTGACTGGTAGTTGAATATCACTTAAGTCTAGCGCAACAACAGACCAAAAAAAGTTAACTAAAGAGAAAAACACGTCTTCTGTTAGAATATAAAACTCTATTACTCTCTAATAGTTAACAAGTTTTTCGCTTAAATTGTTTTTTCGCCTTATTTTAAATAATAGGTTCGAAAACAAAACATTGGATCGGAATTAGAGATTATAGAGATTATAGCGAAAGAGGAGAAGACAAAAATTTCAAAACAAACTCTAAACTCGTCTAAACTCGTCTAAACTCTTATTTTTAATATTGAAAAGTAAACAGACAATAGGTTTTGATAGGTTTGATGAGAGTGTGTGCTATTGAATCATAGCTCCGGCGCTAATCCTAAGCGATTTATTTAATAATACGCTCATATAAATGGCACTGATTGTGCCTCCAGTGCCTCCATTACCTCTAGTACCTCCAGTGCCTCATTGTGCTGTCATCAGCATTTTGTCGGACGAGCCCAACACAAAGTGTGCGATAGAATGGATAGAATGAAGAATCGCATTAAGCTTTGATACGAGACTTCCTCCCAATCGCCAAAAAACAACTCGAATTCGTATGCATTTGAGAGACTGTATATCAGACTTTTGCGGGCCTTCGGCTGTCAGTCACTCTACACCGAACCCTACAATCTTGTGCAGTGGCTCTCGTTAGGTGTGAGAGATGGTAAGACAGGTGAGAGAAGGCTTGTCATGATAGCGAGCTATGGGTGGTCTTCACTCGCCATCACAATTGGCCGCCGCTTAACAATACTCCCTTAGAATGAGGTTTTGTTATTAGAAGTTAAGTTAAGTTAAGTTTAGTACAAAAATTGAAAGATTCAAACATTTCTGGTTCACAATAAACATGAATCTAAACAAAGATTATCATCATTTGGGCCCAGAATTCAAACTATAATAGGAGTCGAATACGCGCTTCGAATAGTTTGCAGTTCTTTAACCCATATATGATATTAGCATAGATTCCGATTCCAAACAAACAGTACAAACAGTATAAACACTAACCTTCGCAGCACTTCTCCAATTCAAACATAACACAACTCTACACAACAAATACGACTATTATTTTAATTCTATAACTATTCTATGATATGATCGACAATTTTATTACTCAACTCAAGGATAAGAATAATATTTGTTTTGATCATAACTTTAATGATTTAGACAAATGAAATACATTATCAGTTTTGTTGTCTCGGCGTTCATATCCAGACTTAACAAATCGCGACATGAATTCCATTTACAAGTTCTCTGTTTTATTTATTTATGTTTTCGAAATATATATCTTCGGACATGTCTTCACTGCCATTAACACCGGCTTAACTGCATCTGAAGCTAATATCGAATTCCTTTTAATGCAATTAAATCCCAAATGTTTTAAAACTTTTTGTGAGAAATGTTTTTCAAGTGAATCGAAAACTTTTTTTCGGAATACGTTCTGAACGACGACATAAAGAAATGGTTTTATAGCAAACATCTGTCTGTTGTTGAGGTGTTGATCATCGGGTTTAGTGATCATAAATATATGTTCAACACAACCATAATTTGCACATTATTTGAATAAATTAGATTTTGGCTCTCGATTCCTAACTTCAATAAATGTTCTTTTACATTTTTCTATTTGCAAAACTATTTTTAGTAATAAATAAAACACATTAACAGATAAATACAATAAATTAAAATACATTTGTTTCAAACATCAAAGAGAATAAACTTTTTTTTTGAAATTATAATTTTATTCAATATATAATACAAGTGTTGAAAACTTATACAATATTTCTTAATACTTATCTATATAAAGATTTGGGAATTTTATTCTTTTTAAGTTTAAATTTATTAATATATTTCATATAATTTAATGATTATTATTAAGAAAAAAAGAAAAGAAAAATCAGTTTTAATTTTATTTGTCATGAGATTTGAGTAGTTGTTTGAGAGTCAATTAAAAGGCTATAGACGGGTATGGAGTGGTTAGGAACATGAAAACATGTTAAGTTATAATAGGTTTACACAAGAACTGACTTTTAAGTAGCGGTTTTAGTCTGGGCCTAAAATTAGCTGCCAGTCCCCAATCAATTCTAAACGTATCATTGATTTTCTGATTAATGAGTGATCTGATGGCCAATGTATGCATGAATTGGCAAAAAGTGTTGTCCCCATCAGTTCCCAAACTGTTTTCGAAGCCTTGATGTCGGCGCACAGTCTGCACCGTCGGCATCGAACCGACATCCATGTGCTCAGTCGTGAGGCGTTTGGAGTCAAATACTAATGATATGTTCGCAAACGAGTCGAACACATGTTTTTGGAGATATTTATCGAATATTTAACGGCTGTCACTCATATTGACAATCAGGTATAAAAGTGAGAGAATTATACTCAATATTAAGAATTTTGTAGTTTTTCTAAACACTAAAAAAACTTTTTTCCTGCACTCGAATTAAATATCCAAAATAAAAAGGCAAAACAGTATTGAATAATACTATCGAATAAATTCAAAACTGAAAAGCGAGTCAAGCGTTAAATTATATTAAATAACGAAAATTTTTGTGCATGTTAGGCTAGATTCTGGGAGAGAGAGGGGAGGAATGGATTTGTAGGCATAGATAGATGTGTTTGAATTGGAAAGTGCAGTCATTATCACCTTTCCAGCGATGAGGCGATCAGTTAGGGCTCTAAAGATAGGCACGCGATGTAACCCAAAGAATAGGAATGAAAAGCTATGATTAGAGCCTATCATATATTGCTGCGATTCGATGCCTTCATATAATGCGGGTGTGGTTACCAGTAATGCTAATATTATTTTATTCGATCGATTGTTTTTTATTATTTCAATCTATAATAATCTCTGTTCCGAACGATTATCTGTTGGACATGACATTTGGTCCGCTATTTGTGTGCCATTTGATGAAACTGCTCAGTGATGTCGAAGATGGCAGTGGTAGAGCGCCGCTCATCTCGTTCTTCAGCAGACTATTGCTGAGATTAATTGGACTGTTTATGAACTGTCGATATCTGGACGCAGAAGCGCTACAATTAGATGGAAAACAAAGATTTCAAATCAAATTATTTTATCATTAATTATATATTAAAGTTGCTATAATTGCCGTTCGGATAGACTTTTGACTTTTGGCTCTAAACAAGAAATAGCGATAACTTATGTTTGCGTTTAACTATAAATATGGTATAATTTTCAAGTTATAAGTTATAACATTTTATTTATGTTTTTGTTCCTAATTATCTGATTGTTTATAATATATATTTTTTTGAACACCGTTTGAAACACTCCTTATATTCAATATAATTGCTTTATTTCCTTTTAAAAACTTGACTATCATTTCGTGCTTTTATTTTATTTATTTTTGAGTTAAAAATTTAGTTTTTATCAAATTTTTGTTTAATTTAATTATTTATTTATTTATTGCATCTCTGTATTGACAACAGTGTTCACAACTAATAAATCTAAAAATCTGTTTAATTACATAACATTTAAAACATTTTTTATTGCTTTTTATAAATTAATTCCAATTTTGAACGATTTGTTGTCTTTTTTCTTAAAGTGCTATTTAAAGTCAAATAGAATTTCTATTCCGTTTAATCTAATCATAAAAATTAATGATTAGAAACAATAAAATAAAAATATCTGAAGTTTCCAAAAGTTTTATTGCAAACTAATTAATCAAATATACCGATACTTAAGGCTATGAGTTGTCAAAAAGTTACCGCAAATCAACTCAAACGAACACTTATTGAGAGTAGAATTCACTTGAAATTAGTTTAACTATCGAACAAATATGTTCTTGATTGCTCTAACATTACATAATTAATTTAATAGCAAATCTTTGTTTTGTTTGTCTTTTAATTATATGTTTGATTACTAAAAATATCTCTAAATTTCAAGTTCAAGATTTCTATTGACAAATGTTTGGCAAAAATGGATTTACTGTTTAAACTAAAAATTTGTTTTAAACAGATTTTATGCCAAATATATTGACAAACGATTTTGGAAATAGATAAGGAAATACGCTATTGAGTAAACCTGGAATCATTCTCAAATATATTGACATTCAATATAATAAAAAATTCATTTGAATTCAATATCGAAACTGATCTGAAGTGACAAAAACACAAACATCTGACTATTGCGGCAAATATTTTCATATTGACGAAACTGATTGGGAGAGTTCGGGAGAATGAATGCGCTGGCAATGCATGTACTGTACTGTACAGTATATACTGTAGTAGTATTGGCTTCTATTATGTTAATTCTAAATATATTAGTTTTGTGGGAAAAAGTCAAATGTTTTTCAGGTTTCTTATACTGCCGGAGACACCCCAATGACACCCCACATGTCATTCACAAAGTTAACAATCCTTATCACTAATCCCTTTACGTTTTTTTGAGTCAACTCTCGCCGAATATTCTCAATAAAGTCTCGACATTCGGTGTGAAGTGATGTTGAAGACAAATATTGATCGAATGAAAAAAGATTTACTTTTGCCTCAAATCTGTTTCATCAAATTGAAGACATTTGTTGGCTATAAGAGAGTCGAGAAGACCTACAATTAAATCGAACCCCAAGTTAGCCGTTCTTTCACTAACCGAATACTAAAGTGTCGGACAATGTGAGGGAAAACGGGTAGAGAGAGTGGGCTGAGGCTGAGGGCTGCACAGGCACATTGGCACATGTCACCTCCAGGAGCTCTGATGCTTAGCATGAGTGACAACGCCATTGATACTATTGATAGCCTATAATCGGCTTTTGCACAAAAAAGCGGTACTTTTAGCAGATTAGCACTAAATAGCAGTTACTGTATATATAACTCTAGAAAATTGGATTCGTTCGACAATTATAATACACGAAATGGAAAGCAAAGGAAAGGAAAACGTGTATAAACTCGCCTAAAAATAAGCGCTTGTTTGGCCGCGACTGGCATCACGACTGACGATGTAATAGCGGTGCGAATCCGTAATCATTTCAAAGCCCAATGTTATCTCATATGCGTATCGCAAATCACTATCTTATTGCTCACTCCTCGTACTCCTCGATCGCATTTATAATTTAATTACTGACTAAACCAGTATTATTGCCAACACTACCAACACTATACTATCGTACTGTTCGGTCTCTGTTAACACATTATGCGTGCATTTGAATACACAATTGCATTGAATGAGGTGTTAGTGGCGTTACATTCATTCTACTAACCATTCAAACCCCTACCCCTAACCATCCGATTTGCGATTTGATTCAATCAATTCAATTAACTTTTAGAGTTATAACTTATAAGTCATTTCTTCTCTCTTTCTCTCCCTCTCTCAAAATCAGTCACTCACCCATTCTCATACCCAATATAAAGGCTAGTTTTTAATGTTCTCTCTCTCTCTCTCTCAAATAATTTGTTTTTATCTATTTATAAGTATTTAAAAAAGCATTAATTTTTCCAATCTATTGCTCTTAAAAACAATCCATTATTTATGAATCAAATAAATCATTAATTATTAATTAGAATATCATTTAGTGAGTGATTAGAATAAAATTTTAATTTGAAATTATAATCATTTATAAAAATAATAATAAAAACAAAAACTTGCTGAATTTATTTTTAACTAACAAAAAGAGAGCAGCAAGCTAAAACTATGCTATTTTGTGGCATTTAATACTCGGCAAATGCACTACATATAAATGGTGTCTAATTTATTTTTCTTTCTTTTTTGTCTGGAACAAATTCTGGAACCGAATAAATGAATATTTTTCAAACTATTTGTGCAAATCAAATGCAGAAATAAGGAGAAAATAGATTTGAAATGTTTGAGATAATTGGTTTAGTCTGATCAATTCGGAATTCTGTTTATTTAATAAAAGGGGAATTTATTATGAATTTATGAATCATTTGAATATCAATCCAAAGCTTGTGATAATCTTTGGGTTCTCACAGAATATAAGCGATTTAGTGAATGAGAGTTACGCCACTGGTATTGCTATTGTATTAATATATGGTATATGCGCTCAATAGTTAAAATAATTGACAGACATTAACAGTGTTTAGACTTTAGTTTAGCCGTTAATGTATGGCATCATTGAATAAAGTGCTAAATAAATCTGATTTAAGAGAATCGCGATTTGCAAGTGTTTGTCAGTTCGTGAATAGAGTTCGCAACTAATGTATTCCACCCACTGAAGGGATCGACACAAATAGGTTGTCTGACTAGTGAGTAAGTCTGAGAATTGCAGTGAATTATAATTGAAAATATAGAGCACTTATTACATAAATGAATTCAAATAATAAAATGCATTCATTTTGGCTCAAAAATAGTTGCTTTTTGAAAATCTCAATAAACTTTCAAACTTCTGTCGACTTATTATTCCAAAACTGTTCCGACTATTCAGTGTTCAGTTTAAATGATTTGTTAGTTTTTATTATTTTTAATTTTAATTAAAGTAAATATACAAGGTATTTAGATTTAATTTAATTATTCTAAGATGACTAAAATATTGTTTTGAAAATTCTAATTATTTTGTAGTTTTCAAGGCATTAGTTAATTTAGTGCCAAGTTAGTTTAATAATGACATAGCAATATATCAATAGCATTTTTGTTTATTTGCCAATAAATTGTTTCCTTAAAACTTGCAATAATTTGAATTTTTGTCTTTTGTTTGTTTTTTCTTATTTAGAAATTTGTTTTGATTTGAATTACGATTAAAGGTTAATTAACCGATGAATGATGGCTTCGTTGATAACTATGAATTGCTATTATATTAGCAATCATTTCAAATGCAATTAAAAATAATCAATATTTTATTACTCAAATTGAGCCAAACTATTGAAATAAATAACAAATAAATAAAAAAATTTACTGAAATTACTCAATTCCGAGTTGTTAGGAAAGAAAATTATTTGCACTTAATTGCAATTAATAAATTTTGTTAATTAAAAAACCTTTCAATGATTTATTTAATATTTAATTATATCGTGATATTTATTTTTTGCGCTAAACCATAAATTTGTTGATTAAAAAATTTATATAATTTTGTTTGAAGTGAAAGCAACTCTTTTACTGAAAAAATTGCTAATAAGTTGTGATTCGGTGTTTGGATTCTTTAGTTTAAACCAATTTATGGTTTAGTAATGAACGCTTCGAGCGATACGAATAGAAATTTTTATTTTGTTTTATTAGATATGTATTTTGTTTTAACATAAATATTATGAAATAATAATTAATTTGTTTGAAAATCACACTTCAATTGATTAGTTTAGAGCGTTTGTTGAACTCAGAGCTAAAATTATATATTCTATATTCAATAAAATTTAAAAAAAATAATAGTTTACTAAAATATTAACTCACGTTTAAAATGCAAAATATTAAAATCGAATCAATTTTGCTAAACAATAATTTAATTTAAATTTTTAAAAGTTTTAATAATCAAATCAAGAGTTTGATTGATGTTTCCAATCAATCAATTTTAAGGACTAGAAACTTTTGTTTGTTTTGTTTGCATATATTAGATATTAATATTAAGCATATTTAGTGCACAAAAACAAAATTCTAATTTATTGATTGTCATAAAATTGATATTTAATTAACGTTAAATCAAAAGCAGTTTTTCAATTAAAAACTTCAATCAATAAACGACTTATTGAACTGACTATAAGTCGCATAAGTATTATGTTTTTCGAGTTATCAATAGATTTCTGCTCTAAAGATAGTACAATATTTACACATTTGTTAATAAAATAAATTTTCTGATGACTCCAAAGTGGCTAATAATTAGAGAGATGGGTGAGAGAGAGGGGCTGTTAATTGAAATGCAAATATTTGAGGGCGTTATTGGAACCAAACATTAGTTTTAATAAAAAGCCTCATCTCATGCTAAACATGTTTGGGGGCATATCCGACAATAGAGACTCCGATCCACTGAAGCCCAGGCATCGCCGACAAACTTAATAACACCAGAGCTAAGGAACACATCGCTATTCCGAGTCTATCATAAATAGATAGATCTTTTCAGTGCTCGCACTCATCGCACCTGCAGTTAACCTCAAACACCGTTTGACTGCAGACACGGTCTCTGAATTTAAATCTAAACTTTTTTCTTCTCTATCTTTCTCTTTATACTAGTGTTAGGTTTGAATATTGCTCTTCGTTTAAGATTCTAATCTCTGAATCATTAGAATGAAAAATAATTTTTAAAACTTCTTTTTCCATAAGAATATTTAGACAAAAAACATGCCTAAAAACGCATAAATAAATGGCAAAATCTCTCTTTCGAAACTCATTTATAAATTATTATTTTTTTCGATTATCGCCTTCTCTTCTCCTCTCCTCTCTTTGCCTTTGATTTTGTAGCGCTGTTCCCGAATTCGGTTAATGTATTTGAATGTATAAATGAATGAATAATTATTCGGATTGTCTGTCATGTAATTTGGCTCAAAGTTTGATTGCAAGCGATAATCGTGTAATTGTTTTCACACTAAACGTGATTTTATCATAAATTTGTTGGTCATTAACGATAATATGCTGTTAAAACTCATTAAGTGTTTTATGTGTTTTTTTTATCTTTCGATTCGTTGTATTTGTATTTTAAATAACGTATCGTTTCCTAAATTTTATAATTAAATAAAGAATTATCAGTAAAAAGAATAATAAATAAAAACACATTTGAATTCTATCGTTCAAGAGTTCATTTCGATAATTAATATAATGTTCGGAATATTCTTTGTTCTTAATCAGAACTGGTAGTACAGAAACAATAAGAATATAAAGTATATTCATTTGAATTGTATAATCTGTACGACTGTGCGAATGAATTCAATTAAATTCTCTGATTATATATAATTTTGGTGCAAAAGTATTGACTCATATTTGCAATTATATTCAATGACCATAAGAACGGCATTAATATTATATTAACAAATCAATTGGTAATCAACTGTGAAATGCCATACCTTTTCTCGATCTGCTGCTGTTGGCTTCTAATCTTGACTCTGTCGACATGCACAGGTATGGGCACATGTATCTTGTGGCCGGGTGTAGATCCCTGTCCGTGACCCACACCCGTAATCCGTTGTCCTTTGACTCGCTTCCACTTCGCGCGTCGGTTCTGAAACCAGATCTTAATTTGCGACTCCGAGAGGGCCAGAGTGTGGGCCAGTTGTGCCCTTTCAGTCAGACTTAAGTACTTTTTTAAGTGGAATTCTCGCTCTAATTCGAGCAGTTGTTCCGAAGAGAACGACGTTCTGCGCCTTCGGTTGTTCGGGTGATTGGCATTTGATTTGTCGTTTTCTACCACTTGTTTGTCGTTGTCTTCAAAGTTCTCTTCGTTCGCCTCATCCGCAGAAAGTCTCGACGAACTGCGTATAGGTATGGGAAGTGACGTTCTGTCCTCTCCGAGACTAGCCGTCGGGTGCGTTGAGGAACAACTGTCTCGACTTGAGCTGCTGTCGGGTTCCTCTTGGATGTACTGCTCCTTAAGCTGATCGCTTGTTTGGAATTCCCGCTGACTTCGAGTAATGGGTTCACCGTTTGTAAGGCCTAAGAGTAAAGAGAGTGAGTGAGTGAGAGAGGACTGGAAGTTATTAGACAGAAAATGAGTGGCAATGAGTGTCAAATGTGTTTAACTTGGATGGAGTCGAAGGTCAACTTCTTGGAAAGTCAAGCCATGATTGCAAAAGTAGGCGTATTTGCAAACAAAGTGTAAACTCAACTAAACTCTTGTCTAAAGCAAAGAGAGAGTAAAAGAGTTTTGACTGAGAGGTGAGAATTAGTGAGAAGTAAACGATACGATTGACTCTAACCGGGCGTCTGAGGCATCGAAAGTGAATAACAAGAAAGTGTATGCAATAGACCGATAGACCCGACTCTCTAATCATAATTACATACATAGCTCTGAAGAGTAATGTATTTAACGGACAATAAACCTGAGTTTGGTTTTTATAATTGAGGAAATGAATGACACATAACAAACAAAAACCGCATTTTATTTGCTTTGTTTCTCACTATTGCACTCATTATAATAATTGCTTTAAATTTGCTAACACTTCAGATGCCCGGCCCGGCCCGTCTCGGCCTAGACATTCGCCGACAGTCGTATAATTCGCTTCAATTAATCTTCACTTCTTTTCTGTCAGTTCTGTTGAGAAGAGTGTAAGGACTGTAAGGACTGAAAGGACTATAAGGACTGACTCTTATTCTGTTGTAACGATTTGTATTTCATACTATTTTATTGAATGAATCGGCAAATAATTTACAATTTCTTTTCAATCGATCGAATGTTTAATGTTTGGAAAGACTGTAATTCAAAGAAATGAACTGAAATCAAGTGATCATAACTGACAACTCGTGTGAATTCTTCCTAATTCTCTAAACAGTATACTCTGTATATAATATCATAATATCGTAATCTAATACTGAGTTAACTGTGCAGTAAGTGTGAGAAAAGAATGGCTTTTGTTTAATACGACTAAAACTTTATTGATATCACAATCACTTCTACACCAAATAATCGATGTCTTATGAAAGTAGACAATCATTTAGGTTTAGGTTTATGTTTATCCAGTGATAAATCTTTACTCTATTTGTATTTGTGTGACAAACTGTAACTCAAATCCAAACAAGTGTTTCAACTCTAACTCTACACTGTCTACAGCTATAGCTATAATATCAGATACAATAGCTGTGAATGAATCGAAAACAAAACATCCGACTCTTATTCAATCCACTTATCTTAATAAAGGCTTTCATGAATTAAACCGAAATAAATATTAATTGAGTGACAAATAATCTGACAGAACATCTAAAAAGATGTTATTCGAGCAATAAATTAGAGGAAGTCATTCATTGTTTGAAAGGAAACGACAAACAAATGCTCTTTAAGTTAATATAGTTTTGCAAACAAACGGCTAATTATAACAAATATACACTAATTAACAAATTTAGAACTATTCGGTAGATTATTACAAACACAACTTGATAACAAATACAATTCTAAAAGCAATAAAAACTATCATTAAATATAAAAATATAAAAACTTTCTTAATAAATACTATAGTTTAGGCTGTTTTGATTGAAATACTCATTAATTGATTTTAAAAACATTATTTCAATCATTAAATCGTTAAATAATTGATAAATAAAATTTTAAGCCGACATACAATTAGAAATTTTATTGCAAATTTTTGTTTTTGAAATTTTTAACATGACAACATTTATAACATTTATTTATTATTAGAAACTATAGTTAAGTAACTCTTTATTACTTATTTATTATTAATCAAAACTAATTTAAACTAGAACTAAAAGAAAATAATTTAAAATATAAAAAAGCTTTAATTCTAAACTTATTTTAACAAGTTTATAATTTGCGCGATTGAGAACAAATGAGTTTATATTTTTATCGATCGAAAAATAATGAATTATCTAAATTTAAATAAAAGAATGATCAAGGAGAGGTGTGCATATTACATTTTTACACATTGCCGTATGAAAGCTGCACCCATCGTTTAAAAAATGTTTGAAAAATGACATTTTAATGTACAATTTTACAAGGCACTATTAGTTACCCGGGCTATACTAGGTGTGATAAATACATATTTTGTGCTAAAAGTCTATCTCATTGTAAAAATGTTTAATAATTTCGATCTCAGAATAAATTGAGTTCAATAAAGTAATTCATTGATTTGAGAAAATTGTACATAAATTCAAAATTCAATTTATATTTCATATAAAAAGCAATTTCAATAATCAATAGTTATTTTTACAGTTCGTATCTAAGACTCAATTTATCCGCCAATTATTACTTTACCCCAAAAACCAATAATTATTTATTTTATGTTTTGAAATCTAATCCAGAATTTAAAGATTGTATTTTATAATTATGGTATTAATCACTATTAGATGTATTTTCTAAATCACAATTTCGTGATATTTCCACAAATCAGTTCACTTAGACTTTAATGAAATTTCAATATAAAGAACTGATACGAAGATAAGATAACTTTTTCTCAATTCAATTGAATTTGTCTTTTAATTTATCATTTCATTAATTTCATACTTTTATTTTGTTTTATTAATTCCTGATTTTCATTATTATTATCACTCTTTGAGTTATTATTTTATTGAAATACAGGCTTTAATCGTATAAATAAATATTTAATTTGATTCAATAATAAAAGCTATGTTTGCGGGCATTAAACATAAAATATAATTACAGTTTTGGATATCATTATAAATTTTATTCATTTAGTATTAGATTTTTTTAATTCAATTAAAAAACGATTAATAAAATTACAATTAAGAAAATTTAAGCACAAAATAGAAAAAAGTTTTTTTTGCAGTCATTAACACGATTTTATGCTCAAAGCAATTGACAGAAGAAAAAAAACTGAATTCGTATTTAATTTGAGAGGCAATGCAATGCAAACCGATATTTAGTATTAAAAATTTTTTAATATAAAAAGCATTAAATACTGGCAGAGATTATGTCGTCTTCTAGATGTGAAAAAAAAATTTCGATTAAAATTTTCTAATACAGCGCAAACATATAATTAGTCGCATTATTACTTTGTAGCTAGAGCAATTCGAGGCAATATTGAAAGAGCTGTGGTGTAAATATCGAACTTGGTTGAGAACCAAAATTATTAGTTTAGTGTTTACACTAATTAGAAGAGTGTTTATTAGGATATTTAATTAAGATATAGAGTATTTTATTTATTACAATTTGCAACCAAGCTCATTTTAAAAGGTATACCTGGGGCTGATTCTCCGCTAGAGTCTGGCGACCTCGGGGGTGACCACATAGCCAGCGATCGCTGCATTTGCAGATATTGAGGCAAAAAGAGCCAAAACGGCAACACTTCCGACGAACTGCACGGCTGTGCCATTTGGTAGGGACTGTCGAAGCTATTGGCGGCCTTTGCCGCCGATGCAAACACATGATTGAATAGTTCCACATTTGGTACACACTGTTGATAGTCTCTGTGGTGTCTGTCGTCCTTCAGACTGGCAGTGCTCTTGTCGTTGTTGAGAAGCTGATCGATCGAGAAGTAGTTTCTTTGCCACATCTCAACCGATATATTTGAATACTTGGGTTAACACAAAAAAAGGTAAAAACTATAAACGGAGTTAAACACAAAAAGTATCGTTTGATTAGTTTTGAGGCTCTGGAGAGCACTAATACAACATAAATGCGACAATAATTGGCGCTAACAGTGCGAGTCTTCTCACTTTAGGTATCACTTGACGAAGAGGTGGAGCTGATCCGGCGATTGGCCCCGGGATGTGGCGGCTGCTCAGCGTATGATTGCTCACTACAGCACCAACACTACATACAGTGCTCAGTGTTGTTGGCATACGAGTGCAGTTGAGAACAAGGCATAGGAGTTGTGTGGAGTTGTGAGGAGTTGTGAGACTTGTTTGCATTTATTTAAACAAATTGTTCGAAACGTTGAAAGCCATACGAATTAAAGTGTGGTTTCAGAGAGTCTTGTAATACAAACTGTTCTCTCGTCTCACTCCTATCGGTTGGTTAGCGTTTGGAGGCTTTAAATTAAAGGCTCATAAAAACTAATTTACATTCAATTCGAATATATTCTCCGCTTTATTAGTGCAGATAAGATGATAGGAGAGCGAAGAAAACTATAAATATAATTCCGATGTAATCATAATTTCGCGAATAAATAGTTAGTGTTTTTCACATTCGTATAGCGAGAGAACATTCGCCGTTCAAACAAAAGACTATAATTTTCACCTCAAGATATCAATTACATCATTTATCACAATTATAGCCAATGTCTAACACAGTTCTTAGCGTTTATTACTTATAGCGTTCACTACATTATCATTACGGCCGGAGAGAGGATCAGAAAAGTCCGTCTCTTTCTTTGCCAGCGATCCGATAGTCGATTAGTCCCTTATATCTCATACTAACAGCTCTTCAGTTCCACAGCTCTACGGCTCTCCTATACGACTAATCGACAATCAGTACTGTATTACTCACTTAAGTCGACAAAAAATTGTTTCCAAATCGAAAACATAAATATATGGAAAAAACAAATGTTTTGATAATGGGTTCGATCAGTCAACACACGATTTGATTAGCTTTCAAATTGCCAATTCTCATCACTAATAAACAGGCTTGTTTTTAATGCTCTCTCTCTCTCCTCTGATCTCTTTCTCTCTCCCTCCCTCCCTCCCTTCTCTCTCTCTCCTTCCCTCCCTTCTCTCTCTCCCTCCCATGATCTCACTCTCTCATCTTCCTCTCCCTCCCTCTCTCTCCAAATTTAGTCGCTTTAATGGCACCGAACGAACGACTAGGCCTTAAATTAGAGTTTAGCGCAAACATAGCCAAAAATTTATTTAAACGGCTAAACGGCGTGTAGTCTCGAATTATAAACTAATTCTTAAAAATTAAGTTTGCGTTTCATCAATAACCGACAGTTTTGATGCTTATCTGATCAGAACATTAGTTAATAATTTCGAACAAATCTCTCATTAATAATGTATGAAATGATTTATTTGATTAATCGACAATCATTTGGACCTAAGAATAACTGATCGAAACTTTTTTCGTTAGTCATAGAAAAGCTGCGCAACTATTAAATTAATGTTGAGTTTGATTCTCTGCTCAAACTATTATAAGTTTCTATAGTTTTGTTTTTTATTTCACTTTTTCTTAACTTTTAAATCTTTGTCTTTTTTCAAATTGATTTTAAAAATATTTTTACTCAGTTCTCAATTCAAAATTAACACTTCACTAAAAACAAGGCATACAATTAACTAAATGATCGGGGTTCAACCTGGGCAGGACTAGGGAGAGGGTGATTAGGTGTACAATTGTAAGGGTTTTCCTATAAGGAAAATTGCACTTCAAAGACATTACTTTTTACTCATATATTAATACTAATGTGAAAAATGTTGAGTAAAAACGATATACAATACATTTAATTCTTTCATATAGCAAAATTCTAATTTTTTTTCAAAATATAAATTTTAAATTAAAATTTTCGTAATTACTGATCAGATTACAAATAAGATAATAAACTAAAAAATTATTTTAAACTACTATAGAGTTAAATTTTATAACGCGTTGTATTATTAAATAATTTTTGAGTTATTAAAATAATTTTGTCAAACAACTTTACCATGCTTAATAGTTGCAAAATTGAAAGCAAAAACTAAAATTCAGCTTTTGCTCAGATTTACTAATTGGCGATTTTTTTGCGTAAAATTTTTTCAACTGAATTGCTTTTGGCGAACAGTGTTTGCATTTTCAAAATTTCAACACTTCACTCAACACCTGCTATCGATTAGACCTATTATTAATTTTTTGTTTGCGTTATTAGTTTTACCATTTTTCGCACGTCTGCCTCAATGGCAGGTCGTGTCCACATCTGCACCGATGTCTCGCTTTCGCCAATTTAAATTTTTTAAATTTATTTATGAAAGTTGACTTCAAAGCAAAATTTTTCTACAATTATTAAATTATCGACATTTAAGATATCTTAATTAAACAGAATTATATTATATATCAATATTTCTAAACTTGTAGAATTCACTGTAGAATGTATTTATCTGGATAATTTTATAAATAATATGATAAGATAATAATTTGAGTAATGATTAGCTGTCTAACAAAATAATTTAATTAAATAATTGCGTAATTTTGTATAGATTTGGTCCAATCTTAGAACAGCTTTCGTGAGAATTAAACAAGAAATAAATATCATCTTCTGCTAACTTAATTTATTTTAATAATATAAACAAACATTCTTGATTTAACGCCTATATTACGCAGAGTCATCCAATTTTTCCTAATTCCCAAATTCTTAATTTTATATAAATAACAACAAATTATTTAAATGTATTTTAGATTAAATTAATTTAATAACTGTATAAATGTATTAAAATTTTTTATTCAAATTGAATTGCAGTTAAAACGAATTTTGTTATTAATTAAATAAAGCCTAAAATAATTGTAATTAAAAATTGCAGTAATTTACAAAAAATAAATTTTTGAAAAGAATTTCGAAACAAAATAATTAAAATCAAAATTTCAATTAAAATCAAAATTTCAATTAAAATCAAAATTCGGGTCAGACTCGGCAACCAATTGTTGCGATTGATGTAAGTGTTGCCGAATCACCGAATGTGCGATTAAGTGATTTCGACAATTGGACCGAAACTGGAACTCCTTTCCGCAGACGCGGCACAGAAAGGGCCGAACTCTTCCCAAATGATTCTCAATATGTTTTCGAAAGTCTTTTGTTTCTTTCGTTTCCTTCATTTGGTCGCAAAGTAGACACGAATAGAGTTTTTCAGTTTTACAGTCATTGCCCAAATTCACTAAATTCTTCGATCTCTTCACAAGCCTTCGCCGAATTTGTTGCGAATTATTGAACGACCGAATGGTTTGTGGAACCCTCGGAACTAATCGGCCATAGTATGTGCCGTCAAATGCTGTGCTCGGGTACGGACAGTGCATCTGGTGCTCAAAGTGTGGACACCACCAGTAATGGCCGAAGTCGGGCAGTTGTGTCGTTTGAGCTCTTACTTCTGATACTTGTCCGAAGTTTTCGCTTTGAATAGAGTTTCGATGAGATGTTTGAATTACGTCTTCGACCAAAACGTTGATTTCATTGCTTTTTGAATCCATTTTATCGATACGTTTGTTAAAGAAGTTTTAAAGTAATTGAAAAAAATTTATTTGATTCTTAAGACAATACGAAATAATATTTAAATAAAAATTAAATTTTAAATTTTGTTAATTTGAATACTATTTAAGAATCTCGAGATTTTATTTATATAAATTTATGAATACAAAACAATACAAAAATTAAACACAAAATTCCAAGTACAGTATTCACTATTAATAAATTCTCGTGCTAGTTTAGAATAAAACTATGAATTTAGTTTAGCTTATATAAGCAAAGATTAAAAAAGATTGTTCGATTCTGGAAGGAATGAGGAAGGCATTTATTCGAAAATTGTTACAAATACCTGAAATTCTATTTGCAATTTAATTTAATCCTAATTTAAACTAAATTTAAATCATTTAACTGAATTTAACTATATTTAGCACTAATTTAGGCAAAATTTACTAATTTTCAAATATTTAAAATGATAGAAATTTATAATTTTGATGTTATTGATAAAAATTTTCTTGTTAACTATTATTAAAAATATAAATATTATTTTTAAATAAATATAAATAAACTTATAAGAACTAAATAGGAAAAAATTGGTTTAATATTTTTATCTTAAATTTTTATTAGTATTTATCTAAACTCTTAAAACAAATTAAAAAATAATAACAAATTAAAATTGGCCAAATTAATTTAAATTATTTTTAAAATATTAAAAAATAAAAACATTTTTGAATTATTAATTTTTTATGTGTTTTAAAATTTTAGTATATATTTATAAAATATAGCAAATAATTAAATTTTAATATTTATATTAATAACAAATTTTGTGAATAATAGGATAATTAAATAAAATTAAATGTCTTTTACGACTCGTTTGTATTCGAGATATTCGATGAAATCAATGGTTTAGTATTTGACTAAACATCGGATTTGGCTTCGGCTGATCATTGGATTTGGCCGTCGGCTGATCATTGGATTTGGCCGTCGGCTGATCATTGGATTTGGCCGTCGGCTCATCATTGGATTTGGCCGTCGGCTCATCATTGGATTTGGCCGTCGGCTCATCATTGGATTTGGCCGTCGGCTCAACATTGGATTTGGGCTTCGGCTCAACATTGGATTTGGGCTTCGGCTCAACATTGGATTTGGGTTTCGGCTGAACTTTTGATTTGGCCTTCGGCTGAACTTTTGATTTGGCCTTCGGCTGAGACATCGATGGCACCGGCCCTTCAGTCACAGCTTTTCTGTTTGCTTTTTGGAATAATTATTAATAAATTTTTTATTTAAATCTAAAACTTATCAATATTTACTGTAATTGTATGCAAACCAAACTATTCCCAAAACCAGAGCTAAAATTATAATAACAGAGACGACAATCAGAACCAATGTTAGAGTACTACTCGATTCCTCAACTTTAGGTGTTGTCGGTATTGTCGACGGAACAAATTGACTGCAATCGCGAAATACCTTAAGATTTGATTTGCACTAAAAAATGCATTTAAATCAATTATTGAATTGTAATGAAAACATCAAAACTAATTATTGCAAACTCTCACTAATACCGACCAATTCGTTCAGATTTTGAGGATCTGTTACGCAATACGTAACGGCTCTGTCGGCGGCGAAGAATATAATAAGAACTCCTTTGACGAGAGTCAGAGAGAATTGAGGCACTACTGACAGTACTTTGTGCTCCGGTTTCAGACCCAAAAGTGCTGTCGGAATGGTTTCGTTTTGAACATCTATAGGAATTCTTTCTTTCCATTTATCGCCGCCTTTAGCCTCGAATTTGTCGTCGAATACGAATATCTCGTATTTAGGAGTCGGCGACTGAACATAGACAGCAAGGATGGGAATATGGGAATATCGAAAACTCGAGGGCACAAACCCTGTAATTGGATTGATATTCAGTCGAATATCTGTTGTTTTTGTCACATTTTTTGAGTTTAAATCCGAATTCAAATTATTCCAAAAGATTTTATTAAAGAGCAATATTTGACGACTCAATGGAGTGAATTTCTAATAAATTATATTTTAATTATAATTAAAATTAAAAAAAAATAAAAATTTTAATTCAAAGCTGACTTCCATGAGACCAGTCGTGCAATTAGTGTCGTAATCGCAAAAACAGAAAGCCATCGAATACTGGTCTTCAAACCAATTGCTTTCTTTACTCTCTTCCGACTCCAGAGTAACAATGTTTTTATTGTCGTCTTTGTCGTCGATGTACTTCAACTGCCAATAGCTTTGGCCAATGAAGACATAATTAATGTCTTCTCCAGTCTCCACATTATGATGATATAAATACGATATTTTGTAACCGTTTTCCGCAAACGCTTCGCAAAACTGTTTGCTTTCAATGGTTTCGCTTAACACCAATAAAAGTGCTATTTATTGAATGAAATTTACTTTAAATACTATTTTACGGATTAATTGATTGAAATAAATACCGAAACACAAACCGATTGCAGACATAGATCTCATTTGAAGTTTGCTTTTAGTAATTATTTTCGAAAAAGATTTTAAATTATAATAAATAATTTCAAAATATAATCGATTTAATTAATATTTGAATATATTTAGCCAAAAAAATAGCAGTAAATTCTAAAATATATTTGTGCACGAGATTGCCATTAACTAAGTTTATAAGAGTTATTAAATTATCAAGCAATACTATAAAAACAGATAAATAAATAATTAAATTAATTAATTTCATATTTATTAATCAAATATTATTAAATTCATAAGAAATATAAGAAAAATCATTGAATTTTAAAATTTATAATATAATAACAAATTAATATATGAAATACTAAGACAATTAAATTAAATTAAATGTTTTTAAGGCTTTTTTGGATTCGAGATATTCGATGAAATCAATGGTTTAGTATTTGTCTAAACATCGGATTTGGCCGTCGGCTGATCACTGGATTTGGCCGTCAGCTGATCACTGGATTTGGTCGTCGGCTGATCACTGGATTTGGCCGTCGGCTGATCACTGGATTTGGCCGTCGGCTGATCACTGGATTTGGCCGTCGGCTGAACTTTGGATTTGGGCTTCTTCTGAGCCACCGATGGCACCGGTTTTCTGTTCGCTTTTCAGAATAATTATTAATAAATTTTTTATTTAAATCTAAAACTTATCAATATTTACTGTAATTGTATGCAAACCAAACGATTCCCAAAACCAGAGCTAAAATTATGACAACAGAGACGACAATCAGAACCAATATTAGAGTACTATTCGATTCCTCAACTTTAGGTGTTGTCGGTATTGTCGTTGTTGTCGTAGTTGTCGTTGTTGTCGGCGGAACAAATTGACTGCAATTGCGAAATACTTTTAGATTTGTTTTACACTAAAAACACATTTAAATCAATTATTGAATTGTAATGAAAACATCAAAACTATCGCAAACTCTCACTAATACCGACCATTTCGTTCAGATATAGCGGATCTGTTACGCAATACGTAATGACTCTGTCGTCGGCGAAGAATATAATAAGAGCTCCTTTGCGGAGAGTCCGAGAGTATTGAAGCACTACTGACAGTACTTTCTGCTCCGGTTTCAGATCCAACAGTCCTGTCGGGGGAACACTGTACTGTTCCAATATTGGAACAACTTTTTTCCATTCATCGCCGCCTTTAGCCTCGAAGTTGTCGTCGAATACAAATATCTCATATTTAGGAGTCGGCGACTGAACATAGAAAATGGCAATTCTGTATTCATCCCGGGCACTCCAGGGCACAAATACAGTAATTGGTGTGAAATTCGTACTAAATTCTGTTGTCTTTGAAATCACAGTTTCGTAGTTTAAATCCGAATCCAATTGACTCCAAATGATCTTATTTTGAACGCCATCTCCAATGTCTTGCAATTTCTAACAAATTATGTTTTAATTATAATCAAGTTTTGAAATTTTAACTCAAAATTGAACCGACTTTTATGACACCAGTAGTGCATTGATAACTGTTTTTGCGAATACAAAAAGCCATCGAATACTGATCTTCAAACCAATTGCTTCCTTTACTCTCTTCCCACACCAGAGTTACAAGCTTTTTGCTGTCGTCTTTGTCGTCGATGTACTTCAACTGCCAATAGCTTTGGCCAATGAAGACATAATTAATGCCTTCTTTAGTCTCCACATTAATTCGATATAAATACGATATTTTGTAACCGTTTTCCGCAAACGCTTCACAAAACTGTTTGCTTTCAATGGTTTCGCTGAACACCGATAGAAGAGCTGTTTATTGAAAGAAATTTACTTTAAATACTATTTTACGGATTAATTGATTGAAATAAATACCGAAACACAAACGGATTGCAGACATAGATCTCATTTGAAGTTTGCTTTTAGTACTTATTACCGAAAAAGTTGTAAAAAGAGATTTCAAATTATAATAAAAGGTTTCTAAATATAATCGAATTAATATAATGTTTGAATATATTTAACTGAAAAATAGCAGTAAATTCTAAAATAAATTTGAGCATGCTATATTTGTGCGCGAGATTGTATTCGGATTTTTTGAAACAACATATTTAATATCAACAATTTTTAACATATTTTAAATTAACTATGATAACTTTTTAATATGTTCTTATTTTTTCTATAATTAATAAACTATCCGATTTAACAGAAATTGATTAACACATTAGCTTGTATTTTTTTTAAACATTTTTGTTCTAGCTAAACAAATAATAGAATAATTAATAAACAAATTGAAAGCAACCAAAATCACATTTCTGAGATAAGAATGCATTTCTAGATTATAATATATAAAATAAAGTTTAAGAATAAAATTCATAGTTTTAATAAATTTAATTAAATATTTTCAAAAATAAAATTACACCTACTTAAATTATAAGTAATATAAAATCTGTTCTCTCTTTCCAAAAATCCCAATATTTAACAGTGTTAAAATAATAAATAAAACATTCATTGAATACATTTCGATTAAATTGTTTAAAAAAATAACGAATTATACAAATAAAATTAAATAAATTTAAAAATTCCCATGTTAAAAAATTTAAGTTTTAATACTAAAAAATTTATAATTTAATGATTTATTTAACATATTCTTCTAGTTAAGATTTTCAAGAAATATATTTTAGAATAGTGCCAGTTAAGCTGGATAAAAAAATTTGCCTCAGAAAATACAAATATAAAATTTAAATTTGTAAAAGTACAATTATAGTTTGAGAGAGTATTATGGCAATATAAAAGTACAAAGATATATTGCCATCTCTTGACTTATATTTTTAATTTGATATTTTATAAACAAAACTTTTGAATTATGTTTTTGTATCAAATTATTTAATTCAAAACAATTTAAATATTTTTTAAAATGATTAAACTTTTAAAAGAATTAATTGAGAACATATGTAAATATATTTTGCAAAGAATATTCTAAAGGTTTGTCTTTTGAAATAATTCTTAAACTAAGTAAAAACTGTATAATTATATATTAAATTAAATTACTCTATTTAAGTGCTTTACTAAATATCTAGATATCTATGGCATAAAAGAGTTGAGCTTGATAAAATAATGATTAATAAATAATTTAGCTATAATTTTCAAGAAATTCATGATTTTTTAATTAGAATTTTTATTTAATAAACATTTGATTACTACAGTTAGCGACAAAAGTTCTCAATTGAATTATTAGTTTAGTTAATTTAAAACATTTAAACATTTAATTTAATTTAACACTAGTTTTAAAAATATCGGTAAATTAACCACAAGTTAAAACTTTTGTCATTAACTGTATATTTACTGTAGTTTACAATTAAATGGATTCTATTGGTAAGAATATGTCTACTTCTTGGGTCCGACCATATTCTCAGGTCTGACCCATTGGTCGAACTGTTCGGACGTAAGGAATCCCAACTGAATGGCCGACTCTTTCAAAGTGAGTCCCTCTTTATGAGCCTTTTTGGCAATTTTTGCTGATTTGTCGTAACCTATGTGTGGGTTAAGAGCCGTCACTAACATAAGCGACTCTTCCATCAATTGCTTAATCCGTCTCTCATTGGCCACTATTCCGGTCACACAGTTATCGGTGAAAGAGACCGAAGCGTCCGCTAAGAGTCGTATCGATCGCAAGACATTCGAAGCGATGAGAGGTTTGAAGACATTGAGCTCGAAGTGGCCCTGAGTTGCACCGATAGTGACGGCCACGTTATTGCCCTGAACTTGGGCGCAGACCATAGTCATGGCCTCGCATTGGGTCGGATTGACTTTGCCCGGCATTATCGATGATCCCGGTTCCAGTTCCGGCAGCATTAGTTCACCAATTCCCGAACGCGGGCCACTGGCCAGTAGTCGGATATCATTTGCTATCTTATTCAGACTACAGGCCAACACATTGAGAGCACCGGACAGTTCGACAAAGGCGTCGTGAGCTGCGAGTGCTTCGAATTTGTTGGGCGCCGGACGGAAGTTCAGTTTTGTAATGTCCGACACCTGCTGAGCGACCTTCGAATCCCAGCCCTCTTTCGTGTTAAGTCCAGTGCCAACAGCTGTGCCGCCGATCGCCAAATAGTAAAGTCTCGGCTCCAGAGCTGCTTTGATTCGATCGATTCCGAACTGGATCTGATGCGCATAACCCGAGAACTCCTGACCCAATGTGAGAGGAGTCGCGTCCTGTAAGTGCGTTCTCCCGTTCTTTATGATTGTCGCGAACTCTCTCTCCTTAGCCCTCAAAGCGGCCATCAGTTGATCCAAAGCCGGCAAAAGAATTCTATTGGTCTCAACGGCGGCCGCGATATGCATAGCCGTCGGGTAAGTGTCGTTCGAGGACTGGGACTTATTCACGTGATCGTTGGGATGGACTGACCGGTCGCCACGTTTTCCGCCTAAGGAGTGGCCGAAGGAGTGGCCGAACAGAAGAGAACACAAAAATGGTTTAAAAATCAAATAAAAATTGAGAGAAATTGAGTTAAAGACAAACAACTGATGGGAACGGAAGGGAAAGTGATCGGAAGGAACTAAATACCCAATATCTCAGCGGCTCTATTGGCGATGACTTCATTGCAATTCATATTAGTTTGAGTTCCACTACCCGTTTGCCAGATAACTAAAGGGAACTCTTTGTTGGTCTCGAGCCGGTCGGCCATCACCTCATCGCAGGCCTGCTCTATAGCGGTGGCCAACCTCTGGTCGAGGTCTCCATTGGTTCGGTTGACTCGAGCGCAGGCCTTCTTGAGCACTGCCATAGCGGTGATGATGGGTTTGGGCATCTGTTCGGCCGACCAGTTAGTCTCGGCTCCAATCTTGAAGTTATTTCTTGAGCGCTGTGTCTGAGCGCCATAGAGTCGGTCTTTGGGAACCAATACCTCTCCCATTGTGTCCGACTCTTTGCGGAACTCCTCCGACGCCGACATCATTCGTTTGACCAGTAATTGTGTGACTCGTGAAGGCCTGGAATGTAGTGCTGAGCCCAAACAGAGCTGTACTGAACGCCAATACATGTCTGTAGTCCTGAACTGGTATTGGAGTTAAGGCTAAATGTGTTTATAGTATTGGTTTCGATCGACAAATCAAATCAACGTTTAATAGGATATCAGTTCTCGAGTCGAGACTTCAATGTTATCGAAAAGCCTTGACTTTAGGAAAAACAGGGGTTTTCTCATAATTACTAATAAAATGTTTCCTTTCCTACATCTACGCCTACTATACTATTCTGTGATATATACTGTATTAATATTCTTTAGAATTTAATTCCGAATATTTATTAATATAGAAATTAAGTTACAGTATATGTCATTAAAATTGCTATTAGAAATATATTGATTTAATTTAATCAGATTAAAAAACTAAACACTAAATAATGAATTTATATTTTATTTTTATATTGCTACAATTTAATTAAATTGTTAATTTAGATTTAATAAAGACAAATTCTAAATAAAGTGGTTAAAAGTGGCAAAACCAGCTGGCATTTGGAAAATAAAATCCAACTAGCACATTATACAAAATAATGTTAGACTTTTGTTATCAAAATAAATAAATACTAAACAAATCTATTAATCTAAAAAACTTTAACTTTTGTATAAATAAAACTCGACAATAACTCAAAATAAATTAATGTTTACAAAATAAAAGTAAATTTTATTAGTTTCTCAATAGTGTTCTTTATTGCTTTTATTTTCGATAATTACAGTAAAAAATAAATAATATTAATAAATAAAGTAAAATTAAATAAATAATTATTTATAAATTGTTTATAATTTTGATGGAATTTTTTTGTCAATAGGATAATAAATTATTTGATTAAATCAAACAAAATTTAATTAAAGCCTTTAAACGTTATATAACTTGACAAAATAACAAACTTCTTTTTAAGTCATGTAATGTTTTAAATATTTGATTAATTTTATGTCTATTTCATGGTTTAGCTACTTTGATGTATTTAATGTAATATTGATACTTTTATTTTAAGCTTATTAGTTTTACTTAACCTTAAATTTTAAACTAAATTAGTTACTAATCTATCAAATTGACTAAGCTGACATAAACCCCTAATCAGTAAAGAGGCTCATCCTTCCTTTTTTTCTAAATTTCTAATAAATAAATTAACATTGCTTACACAATAATAAAAAAAAGTAATTTTGTTGTAATTTTAATTTAAATATTTATTTTAAAATTTATTTGTTTTTGTAAATATTGTAACTTTCTTAGTTAACTACTTTTTTGCTTTAGAAATAGTATCTAGTTACAAAAATGATGCGATATGTGATCTTAAAAAGAGTAAAGAAAATAAAGTGTTAGACAATGTGTGAAAATCCAAGCGTCGATTCGTATCATATTCTATCATAATTTGAAATGTGATTTCTTGCGGCACTTATACCGAAAATGTTTTATTCATGTGTTTAGACCGTTATTATACTGTAGTCTCACTCGAGTATTGAGAAAACAATTTTTTTTGTTGAAAATCCTCTTTGAGAGGCAAACTCGTATTGAATCTTAAATGAACTACACTTTTACTTTTGTTTAAACATAAATATTTAAATTAAAATAAATTTATCAAATATATAGTTTTGCATCAATTCAAACACAAATGTGTATTAAGAAAAATAAATCTGAAATTTGATTTAATGCTACTGTTTATGATGCATAGTCTCAACCGCCTCGGGAGGGAATGGCAGAATTGAGCACAAAGATAAATGGCAGTGATTTGTCGGAAAAAACTTGAGAAACGAAATAAATATTTTAATTTTAATTCTGTCAATGACAAATATAGAAAGCAAAACATTTAATAAGCAAGTTTTGTTCAATTAAATCCAGGGTTTCAGATGAGGAAATTAGATCAAAATTCTCTTAATTTTAAAAATTGCCATTTATCCCCATGTCATTTGGTCTACTAAAAAATACGCACAAGACGCTTTTCGGTTTTTTATGTTTTTGGCTAAAATTAGAAAATTTTATCTAAGTTGGTGCTCGATCCAGTTTAGATTTAATTAAATCAATTAAATTTTAATCCGTTTTAAATTTATTTAATTTGCATTATAATTATATAGGTTTTTTAAATATTATTTTTAAAAATTTCTTCCCTATTTAAATCTGAATTCATCTAATTAAATTAAATTTTAGATTATATATTTATGTTGCTTTATTCTTTCTTACCTTGCGCATCTCTCGGTTTTTATCTGCTTTTATGTGAACAGAATTTGAGATTTTTTTGTTTTTACATTTTTATGTGTTTTACTTCAATCTTTAAAAACACACAAAATATTCACTTTTTTGTTTTGTTGGAATAATTTGTTTATCAATGAATTCAAAGTTGACAACAAAACTTCAAATAAATATATTTATGTTAAAAAATTCATTTCTAGAAAAACTTTCAAAATAATAGTTTACTTTTTTTACACAAATATAATTTTTATTTTAAAATTTGATGCATTCAGAAATATTATTAACATGTTTGAATTAGAATTGACATAAAAATATAAAAATTGTTGAAAATATATAATTTAAAGAAATACAGAAATAGTTCTAATAGTATTGAATGTAATTTTGAGTGACGTTTCAGTTAATGCTTATCTCTCTATTGAATAGCATTATGTGTTTTGTTTTTGAAATATAATTTTGGATTCTATTTCAGACTTAATTTGAACCCAAATTTTAAGTCAAAATTTTTGATTTGAATAATTAAAATCTAACTTATTTTTGATGATAAATATATTCAAATTTCTGATGATAAATATTATAATCTAATTAAAAATAAAATATTGTTAGAAACAATATTAATTTAAAGTTGTAATTAATTTTATTTAAAAGGCTTTTTATTACAAAATTATGCTAAATTTTATTACTATATTAAGTTAAAATTTTAGTCCAAAATAACAATTTATATAATATAAGACTGCAATGCAATGAATGAATTGAAAAATCTAATGCATTTTTTGTGTGTTATTAATCAAATGTAACATTTCTGACATATTTTTATATTGCTTTTCACAAATAATTTTAAATATTATAAAAGAATGTCTTTTATTATATAAATTTGCCGCAACTTTATTTTTGTTATACTGTATATAATAAATAAAACATAAAAATATTTAACTAAATTGTAATAATTTTTAGAATATATTTTTAACAAAATATGTTAATCTAATCATAAATAATTTATTGTTAAAATATTTTATATTGAATATATGTAAACCGTTCATAATTTTAAAACTCGAAAACCACTTTATCAAGACAAGAAATTTATTATCTTCTTATTTTAAATGTTTATTTAGCCTTACTAAGTTAATAAGTCTTAGCCAATTTTTAAAATTAAAAAATATATAATTTTATTTAAATAATCAATAAAATATTGAAAATAAGCAAAAAATACAAAACAAAAATATAAATTCAGAAATTCTTAGTTTATGCCTAAACAGCAAATGGAATTGATGTGCTTGAGGAGACTCGTTGAATTTTAATAAATAGATTTTATTGTTTTTTTTCTTTTTATCTATTTATTTGGGTTTATATTTGGAAAAATCTTTGCCCTGTGTTTACAACAAACAATTTAAAACAAACTTTTACAATGATACATTCAATACTTGTATATTGTGTCATTCTGATTCGAATTTTGTATACTATTACTAAAACGTTCATTTCTAGTATTATACAAAAATTTTTGAAAATTTTGCCATTGGATGAACTTTAGTCATAAATTTTCGAAAAAACGACAATAAAATTCTCTTATTCTTTAGCGAATGAAATAGAGTTTAGGAAAATGGAATCAAAAGCTTAAGGAAGAGCCGAAGGAATAGTTTAGCTATACATTGACGGAATGGAAGAGATATCAAATACGCAAAAAATTTTAGAGATTGATAATAATGTTTTGCTCGAGGTTTGTCTTTCTGATGATACCATACATTCAAAAGCCATTCTTTTTATAGATTTGCTATTTTTCTTACTCTGTAAAAGAATTTTTGCTTAAACTTGAATTTGATTAAAATTTTATGGCTTTGTTGCTTTTAACTATATAGAGATTTGGATTTTAAACTGCCAATTCAATAATACTAAGTATTTCTAATAATATAAAATTAGTAGAATAAAAATTAGAGATCAGAATTAGTAATCAGATAAATTATTATATAAGCATTAATTGAGCATATATACATACATATATACATAATATATACATTTTTAAATTTTAAATTAATAAATACTTTTTGAATATTTATTTGCTTGCAGTAAATGTATTAATTCAAAGTCTAAAATTATTAATAAAATGTTGAAAAACACTTTTTTGCATTTTACTTATAATTAATTTATATAACTATGTAAACATTTGACAATTTATGCATTTTATTAATTACTTTACTAAAAATTAATTTGAGTTTAGTATTTTTATATTTTGTTTAACTTGAATATAGCAATCAAGCATTTGTTAAACAAAAAGTAAAAATATTCTCAATGTTTCTTTCCTCATCTAGAAATTTTGTGTTAATATTTTTCGATTAAAAATGCAAAACTATTTTTAGCAATGGATCTAATTAAAACTCATCAACAGCTGATCCAAAGAAATTTAAATCATTATTGCATTCAATACTTAACTCAAGTGACGAATAGTTCTGTCGTTTTATTGTATTAATATACTAATTCTCGTTTCATAATCTGATAGACAATAACAAAAACTGATTAATGTATTAATATTTAAACACTAATCAAAAATGTGTTTTTAAAAAACACATAAAAACATTACTTAAAAGAATTAGCTTCCTGAATTAATTCGTGTGAGATTTGACAACAAGATTAAAAACGTTTTATTGTATTTTAGTAAAATTATACGGAAAACAAAAAATATTGAATCAAATAAAAAAAAGTAAAGTATATGAAAGTGAAACTAAAGCAAAAAACAAAAGACTAGTTTTGAATGGATATCATTATTCGCATTCATGTCATTCTAATCAAATAATTCACTTAACGTCTGCATTGAAATCAAGCGACGATTTAGTCTTTTTAGCCAAATAATAGAGAAATTGCACCAAAAGCTACTCTAAGTCTGGACTAACTAATGATGAAAAATGGATTATATTTTTAGGGAAAAAACAAAAAAATATTTTATGCATTTTATGGTCATTTATTTTGATGATATTTTTGCAGATTCTGTTAGTAAACGCTTCTTTATTATTATTAATATTATAAAATATGAGAATTTTATTAAATTTTTTATATAATATCATGCAAAATCTAGGCCTAGACTGAGTGGTAAAATGGAAAATTAGATTAAAGCTTAGGTCAAGTAATGTGTTATTTTTTCTACTTGTTAAAATTATTGACTTCTTTTTTCTAATATCAAAATTATAACTTTGATTCGTGAGTTGAATGCATTGTTTGAATATCAGCTAATGTCTGAATAGTCTACTTTAAGAATAAAAAAAATTCAATTCATATGTAAATTATAAGCAATTGAATGCTTTTTTACAATTTTATTCAAAATATGATTGACGAACCACTCAGTGTTTATTCGGTTTTTCTAATTTATATCCATTTTATATATGGCTCGCATTTGAAAATTTCTTATAACCTAAATGCGATTTTTGTGCAGACATTCATTTGAAAACTCAGTCTAATAACGATAAATCATAACTTTAATCACTTCTATTCCTATTTTTATTCACATAATGAACAAACAGAAAGTCTTTACGTCATAAGCAAACACTAGAAGTTACAGAAATTTTAATTATCTATTAATAACTAGAAGTCAATAAAATATAGCAGACAATATTTTTTTATACTATTGATGTAATAGACATTAAATTTTTATTTTTAAAAAGCTATCTATAAGTTCATTTCCAAATAATATATATTTTAACAAGGGAGATTAAATAGAAATTACAGAAATCCGAGTCTTTTGATAAGAATTTTGGATTACTTCTGAGAAAATCCTTTGAGAATTCATAAACAAAATTAAATAAAAAAAATCAGATCCAGAAATAAATTAGACAAAAAGACAAATCAAATCAAATATTACTTTTAGCTCAGAGTTATTCATTTAAATTACAAATCTCTGTACAGAGAGACAAAAACTGGCGAATTGTTTATTAACTTTATTTTAAAAGCAAACAAAATAATAATATAACAGAATTGCGAATTAGTTATACTATAAAATAAAGAGAACAATGTTTTAAATGTGTAATAAAAGAGAAGTCGATTTAATTTATTCTTTAGTCTTATGCCTATTCACTAAAGCAATTCTTAAGCCTTTAGTGACACAAACAATAAGAATAGAAAAAGTGGCGAATGAATCGAAATTCATCTTTTAATACATTTATATAAATAAGAGTAGAAGTTGTTGAGTGAGTCTGAAAGCGGATAACTTGAGCTACAATTTGCATTGAACTATAATAACTGTAAGTATAAAGAAATAGTCCAAATAAAGGATAAAAAGGAGAAAGTTTTTTGGTTTCTATGATATTGCATCGAAACGTAGTGTTAGGACACAATAGCAGTGATGATGAGTCGAGTGTAGATGAAAAGACTCGTCTCATCCACAGAGACTGCTCAGTGTGTGAGAGGAGAGACTCGAATCGAAGATATTCTGCTATTTGGAGAACAGCTTTAGGACTGACGTCTCCATAAATTGTTTTTTCGTTCAGAGAATACTTTTCGCATTTCTAGTATTGCTTTCTTATCGATATATGAAACTTGGCTATCGGTGACCGAACGACCAAGTTGGTTTTTCTTTATTTGCGTTAATGTTCTCTTTTCGATCAATGTTTTCAATGCTTCCAGTGTTTCGGTGTCAGTGTTAGCCCAGTTCTCAATCAAATAAGACTCGGACTGTAAACAGACATTTGAGTAAAGAGACAAACTGTGTAATGCCATCAAGTTTTGGCAAAAATTATTGGGTTCACCGTTGTGTTGGATGTCTGGCCGCCGTAAGTCCTTTTCCATGGATTACCAGAATATTCTTGTTTTATATGAGTATATGAGTACACAATATAAGTGTATAATAACATTAACTCTAATAAAAAAGTTTCTCATTTCTGGATCAATACTACTCACACTATTCGCACGACATTCTCATTATATCTCAGTTATAAGATTTTCCCGATTTTTGCTACTTTTATAAGTTATTGTCTATCGAATCACGAATCATATGTCTTGATACTCTATCTCTCCCTCATTCTCTCTCTCTCTCTCTCTCTCTCTCTCTCTCTCTCTCTCTCTCTCTCTCCCCACTCTATTCCAGATTTAGTCACTTTAATGACATCAAACTATCATTTAGTTAACTCCAAATTTATTATTTAGTATATCTATAGTCTTACTAAATATCAAATAACCAAAATATAAAAACCGAAAAACTGTAAAATTTCTATTCAAAGAGCATTTATTTAAAGACAAGACCAGAATAATTAAAATTTTAATGAATAAACATATTACGTAATATTAATCCAAACAATTAGAATAATGCCATTAATGCCGTAAACGTGTGTTTCAGTGCGCTATTGCCTCTTCATATATGTTACTAAACCGGAAAGTATGCCAAATGCCAGTGATGTCACAGGAAGACATGATCGCCTGGCCTGACCGGCCCACCACACCCGACGAGATCAAGAAGTTTGCCACTTCCTACTACGACTGGCTCCAGCTCTACCACTACATCACCTTCACCTGGTGTATCATCGCTATACTCCTGGCCTTCATTAATATTGTTCCTTCACATCAAGACTTCAAAGTTATTGTTATTTGTTTAGTAAGTGTTTTCACTAATTCTCTTGTTCTTCAAATTAATCCAAATTATTCCAAATAATGCCACAAATGCCGGCCCTCTCCCTCTCTCCTGCTCTCTCTCCCTCTCTCCTGTTCTCTCTCTCTCTCTCTCTCTCTCTCTCTCTCTCTCTCTCTCTCTCTCTTTCCTGCTCTCTCTCTCTCCCTCTCTCTCTCTCTCCCTCTCTCTCTCTCTCACTGACACACTCTCCCCATTCCAATCCGAATTGAAGTGCAAGTCTCCTACTTATCAATACTAGTTAATCCGAAACTAATAACTAATCGAATTGAGCCATTGATTGCCATTGATTGCCATTCATTGCCATTGATTGCCATTGATTGCCATTCATTGCCATTCATTGCCATTCATTGATTAGTCTGATTGTGATTGTATTGATATTGTCTTTGTATATGTCAGCAAATCCTATTGATGGGAACTATGGCACTCTTCACACTCTATACGTCGTTCGAAGCGTTCCATAAGCCGTGTAAGTCATTGGCCAATAGAGACGAATACAAATTCGAGACTCGAGTCGCCAAAGACAAGAGACCAGTGAATGTGTACGAAGACGAAGACGAGACCCTCATTCAGATATGTCTGATCGACGCCGGCGTCGGCTTTATTCTCCTCTGTTCCACATTTCTATTCTTCTTCGACTCTCGACAACATATGATTGAATGGCGTAACTAATGAATGGCCCGAATAAGGAGATAATTAATTCGAAGTCGAAGTCGAAGTCAAAGTCTAAGAGGCATTCATTCGTTTTTCCGTTTGTTCGACTAATTTGGTGAACAAAGAGTAGAGAAAATATATAATTAATATTTGTTGTCAAACGTCAAACATCTGTTCCATTTATTGTTAACTATTGATATCAGACTATTATTCCTCTTCCGAAGACAACATTTCTTTTCACTCAAACATTCTTAACGACCAGAGCTGCGAATCTTAAGTCAATTACAAGATATAGTGCTTCGAAACAAATCAAAGCTCTTAATACAAGAGCATAAGTAAGTATTAAAAGATGAAAAATATGACATTTGCTCAAAAATAGCCGCAATTCGCGTCAATTAGTCTACTTTTGGCCGAAGAGCAGTGCTTTCTAAATAGATATTCAGGAAAGTCCTCATAAACTCTACCGCTTTCTACGCGTATGAGTGGTTTGGATTTGATACTAAGTAATACGTATACTGTATATAGAGTTTATAAAATGACAAAAACATAAAGACATTCAGACCTGACATCAAAGTTTTGACATTCAAATCGAATTTATGTGTAATTATCTTTTGGCGACTAATCCGATGACAAAAACAACAAAAATAGGGAAATATGTGAAAAGCATGAATGAGCAGAACTGATGAGAAGCGTCTTAATAGGTTTAAAGTCCATTAACTCAAGTTTGTAAGTGTTTGTATTTTTTAGGTAAGGCTTGCTTTTTATGCCTCGGAATAGCGCATAAAAATATAATTATGAGATAATTATTACATTAAAATCAGATATTAGTGAAATAATTAATGGATTTTTGTATTTCAAACAAATTGTACAAAAATACGTGACATTATGTAACAGAAACTCAACGTTTTCTCCAATTGACTTTAATAAATGTCATTTAAAATTACGACAACTTATTCTATCATATGTTGCGGTATGTAATCGATTATGTATTCTCTGGAAACTATTTTTATCTATAAATTCAATTTCGTCTTTTATCTAATTATTTGATTGGATTGTCGACAATAAAGACAAATATTTGCAAAAACAACAAATTTTATATAGATTTCAGCATAAGATACATATGAGTTGCAGATACTCTCTTGAATTACTCGATGCAATATTCGATGTCTATTGAGAATACGCTCTGTTTTTATGATCATTGGAATCGCAAATCAATTCCTCTCAGATACTCTCATTGTGTCTGAATTATTAATATTGGGAATATTTTTTATTTTCTGCTATTTTATTACTCAAATATTTCTTTAAAACAAAATTTTTTAAAATACTAAGTATAAAAAGCAATAGTTTTATAGTTAATATCATAACATCAATAAAATTAGATTAAAAATTTTATTTGTTTTAATCATTTTATTTTAGTACATGTTTTGAATAATTTTAATATGTGCAAGCAAAATTAACTTAATTATTATAATATTTTGCAAATATATTACAAATTTAATTTGGTTAGATATATTTATAGCGATTTAGATTAAATTTTATTATTTTTCAGCTAATTCTAGGATCAAATAAATTTTATTCTTTGTGTGTGTTTTTTCAGGTGATATTAAAGCAGTTTATCTAAACATTTATGTCTCTCTAATATCTGTCGGTTTGTCTATTGCTTTCACACATTCTCTCCCAAATAAGACAATTCAGAGACAATTTGTTAAGACATTACTGAAGTGAGAAATGTGCTGAAAAACATCATTAGTAGATATATTATTATATTATACTCTGATAGTTTCAGAAAATGTCATATTTTTATGTCTAGTCGTCAATTGAATATATCGTTATTTTTGTGGGGTTTGTGTTACTGACAAAAACGGCAAAAAATACTATAATTACGTCATAATTGTTCTTATGAAAAAAATTTAAGATGCTATATAATTATTTCATCAATAGTTTGTCTTTGTTTATTAAAATTTTTATTATTACAAAATTTTTTTTTAAATATTTGAGAATTTACTTAAATAACTCATTAGACTTAGTGGCAGATCTGAAATTAAGAATCTTATTAGATTTTATAATTCTAAAGCTTTCGGTTTCTTCAGAAATATCATCAGCTGTTATAAGTTATTATAAAATAAACATACTAATTAAGTTAAAAATATTTAAGATATTTTAAATTTAGCTTTATTTAGTTAAATTAGATTTACAGATAAATAAATTAATAATTTTATTATTTTAAAAATTAAATTTACATGTAAATTTTTTAATCAATGATTAAAAGTAGAAATGATTTTAGCTATAGTACTAATGAATTCGGTTATAGTACTAATGAATTATTGAGTTAAATTTATTTTATTTTATTTTTAAACAATTTTCTTTTTTCTGAATACAAATAATATTTAGATAACACATAAATGCACTTATCATTAAAAATACATTTTAAAAAATCAATATGTTAAAATGAAAACATTAAATTGAAATTAGTTAAAATTTTTAATGTTATCTACTTAATATGCTTAATTGCATTTAATAAATTTGATAATAATGTATAAATAATTTTTAAAATTGAAAAAAATTGAAAAGCTAAATAATTTGTTTTTAATTTGTTTTTACTTTTATATAAACTAAACGCTATACTAAAACATATTAATTCAATTAAAATGATATTATAATAAGAACAAACTTGAAAACACTTTTGCAATCATTAAGTTTTGTCTGATTTAATAAATAATTTAAAGTAAAGTTAAATTAAAATTTATGATTTAGAAATTTTTATATTAGATTAGACATTGGAAATAACTAATCAAAAAACTTTTATATCTTAATTTGATTTAAAAAGTCACAAATCAAAATTCTATTAATATTAATTATTTTGGTAAAAATCGCTTAGACAATAGTTTGTTTTTATATAAGTTTATCATTACAGTATATTTATATTTTAACATGATTCTTTTCTTATTTCTTTTATTACTGTAATATCAAGAGTTATTTTAGTGGTGAGTCTATACTCATAGTCATTGAGTCATAGATGTAATAAATTCCCAAGGTCCAAATGTTATTTCTAATGGAGTAGTCTGGTTTTTTTATTGTGTGCTTATAATTATAATATAATATTTTTGTTAAAAGCATATCAACATCAATTTAATTATGTTTTGTAAATTAGTAAATTAATTTTTAAAAATTAAATAATTAATTATTAGTTTTTTATTTATAAAGTATTTTAAATAATATTTCAATTAATTTTAGTTTTAGATAAAAGCAATTTGGCTAATTAATGTTTTTTAGCTGGGCGTGAAATTAATTTGCAAATTAGCAAGACTCAATTTTTGTGACAATCTTTAGTATTGATCTTAAGTTTTTTGTTTATTGTGTAAATTCAATAAGATTTTCATCTTTTTATTAAATTTTTGTTTTTAAAGCTTTTTAGCTTTAATTTTTAAAAATCCATTCATAATAAACGCGATTATTCAAACTCTTTTGATTTTTTTAGTTGTTAAATAATTTTGATATTAAATTTGATTGATTCTGATGTATGATATTTAGGGTTTTCCACAAACTCAAGGTTTGACTTGACTTCACCCCATTTAACATTCAAATTGAATTTAATTACAAACAAAAAATTATTCAAATTTATTATTTTATTAATAATCAAAACCAACTCAAACAAGCTAACAATAAAAGAAATGAATTATTTAAGAAATCATATAGATAAAAATAATTTAATTCAAATATTTCAATTAATACACAAGTTTTTAAATAATAACAAGTTAAACTAACTTAGAGTCTGGTTTAGAGAAAATAATTTGAAATAAAATAGAAAATGTTCCACAAAATAGGAGATAAAATGGCAAACTATTTTATAAAATTAATTTTCAATAAAAATAATTAATTTATTATTTAATTAATTTTAAATTAAATTTGTCTTAATTTTAATTAAAAAAAATTAAAAATTAACTATAAGTTTGCCAAGTAACTATACACAGAAAATGAGCATACTTGTACAATATTTTGACTATTAACATTTGTCTAACCCTTGTCTCACCATGCTCTAATCTATATAAAACTAATTTTTGTTTGATTTAATTTATTAATATAAAAACAAATAAATACCTATGCGAGGAATGGCTAGAACTCTGACTGTGAGAAACTTGGTTCATCTAATATTAATCTAATTTTGTTGATATATTGCAAAAAATATTCTGTAAGTAATTCTGAGCCTAAAGAATAAATATAATCAGAAATAAGAGCATAATTCGGTCTTTCATTCCTCTAACAAATTAGATATTAATAAAATATCCGAAAAACTTCGGAATTAAGTGTTCATTAATATCAATAAAACTGTTTTAATAAAAAATAATCTTAGATATTTTGATATTTGTTTTTGGAAACAAATTCAATTAAAACAAATTTAAATATTATAATAGATTAGCAAATAATCAATTTAATAAACCAAAAACAACACAATACAATATTATAGTTTTTATTGTTATTTTCTGAATAAAAGCAATAAAATAAAGAATTTTTGCTAACAATAAAAGTTAGAAAAAAAGTTGAGTTAAATGCAGCTAAAATGTAACAGTTCTGTCTCCACAGCATTTTAAATTCCGTAATGGCTTTGTATATGAGTTTTATTCTCAACTCTTATCTAATATCATATGCTATAAATCTTTTTGAATTGTGAATTCACTTTTTTTTTGTCTGAAATACATAAAATAAAATCTCTATAAAAGAAAAATTTTGGTTTTATATCTAAAATCAATTATATTGACTCATTGTGTAAAAAATGAATGGAATCGCAAGAAAAGCGGCTAAATATATAGTATATTATAGTATTTTAGAGTATTTTATTCTTAAGAATTATAAAATAATTTTTTATTTGGTCTAATAGTTTCGGTTTTATAGTTTACGAGAAATTAATTTCAAATCAGAAAATAAAACTTTATTTTTGCTACACTTTTACTCATGAGTTTTGATCTCATTATTTATGTCATATATTTTACAGATATTTTCGTGATTTAAGTGATTACCGAAAGAAAAATTGTTTTTCTAACAAAATATTTTTGCAAATTTTCTGTAAAAATAAACTACTTTTTCGAGTCTTTTGTGTTTTCTAGTCAACCCATTAAACAGATTGGAAGTAAGAATTAATTTTTAAAATTAACTATCATTTAAACAACGGCTTAAGCTATTTTGTGCCTAATTCTGATTGTTATTATTTAGAAACTAATTCATTATTCAAGTTCACGACACGAGTTGTCTATTAAATAGTATTTTTAATTAAATTGAAAAGAAATAACAAATTTGTTTTGAAAAACTTGAGATTTAATTATAAATTTCAGTTCGTGTCAGACATATATTGACAGATAATTCACTGTTAGTTCGCAGCGAAAGTCAATAACAATTCGTCAGAATTGAGCACTGGAGCACTCGGAGCATAGACAGATCTGGTACCGGCAGCACAGGGAGCATATGAAGCACATAAACCCAATTGTCCTTTTCTATTTTCCAATGATTAATCAAGATTTATGAGATCACGATCTCTAATGTTAAATCAGATTATTTCAAACATTTTTTACATTTTTATTTTTTATTTTTTAATTTGATTTTTCTCTTTTGCTAATAAAATATTCACATTTACTGTTAGTGTAATTTCGATTTTACAGTCAGTAGTTTTCAGATCAAATGCCTATTTAATGATGATTTTGGCTTTAGATAAGAGAAGAAATTCTTTTACTCTTAATCTTGTTTTTATGTAATTATTGTAATTATTTTGGAATCCAATTGAAAGTAACAATTAAAATAAAATATTTTGATTTTTGAGTTAAAAAGTATAATTTTGATAAAATTTTTGTTAAAAAATTTCGTAAAAAATAAACAAAAATTATTAACATTGATTTATTATATATATTAAATAAAATCGTGAAATGTTTAAAAATATTAAGAAGTTTAGCATTGATTTCCAATAAATTTAAAATTAATATAAGTTAGAATTTATCAATTTAGGAAATTTAAGCACTGAATGTTGAAATTTCAATCAATCAAATACATTAACAATAGTTTAGATTTAAATATTAATATCAAAAAGTCTTATATCAATAGTATTTTTAAAAAGTTTAAAATATAGCAAGATATAAATTTAAAATAATAAAATTATGCTAATTAACCATACAATCTCTTTCAACGTTAAAAACATGAGAAATTTTATTTTAACAAATAAAACTTTAAATAAATTCTACGCTTAATTTAAACAAAAAATTTATTTTGTAAGAAAATCCTTTTTGAGAATATATAGATATATATATTTTTGTGTTTCATTAAACAATTCGTTTTTTCAATTTATATTCCAAATCAATTCTTAGAGCACTTCAGAGAAATCTAGAATAATGGCTAAAAAGAGGCAAATGTTAGAACTGAGTCTCATATAAGTTGAGTATTTATTTTCACTAACACTTAAATAAGCAATCAATAGAGAAAATGTAAAAATAGCTCTAAATGTTCAAAGACTGCCATAAACTCTATGGAAAAACTATTGGCTCGACAACTGTAGTGAGGATCTGATGATAAAACCAAAGGTCAGAAATGAAGATTGATAAGTGCGAGGATTGCACCGAGCAAAAAAAATCCCCAGTCTATTTTGCAACTAATAATCTAAAATTCATGACTAATACATTTTAAATTCTCTTTTTATGTCTGGATTTACAGCAAATCGTAAATTCTGGTTCAGTAAACGGATTTACTATAAATCAATGAATGTATTTAACAGATAAAAAACACAAATATTTTTATATTAAAATTTTAAACCAATTTACTGTCAAATACATTATGAATAATAAATTTTAAAAATCAATTTATAATATTTATGCGAATTTTTGTTGTTTATTCTTTTGAGAAAAACCTTAAATTTTAATCATTTTCTAAGATAACTATATCTTGTAATGAATTTTATTTTGCAAATATATTCAAGAAATTGTTACTTAAGGCGTAGAAAAAATTGTACGCTTTTGACAAAAACTTATTGTTTAAGACTTCACTGTTTGTTAAGATTTGATGAATGGGTTTAGTTATTCAATTTGAGACCACATATCGATTGGTTAAATCAGTTTAATTAACCTTTTGTTCACGAATTTATAACATATAAAAACGAATCACTTCTATCATTAAAATACAATATAATAAGCTGTAGAGCAATAAATTAATTTCAAAAATAAGATTGCCATTATATTTAAGTCTTGTTAGTCTTGTCGGTTTTGAAATAAATTTGTTGGTTTTTGTTTGATTAGCAATAAAACCAAAAAACTTCAAATTATATTATATTACAACTAGTTTTGTATTTTATTAAACCAATTATAATATTAATAGTTATCTTAAACTTTGGAAAATTACATAATATAATCCCACGACTGCTTAATCAGATAATAAAAGTTTCTTAATTTGAATAAAAAATGTTAAAAATTCTTTTTTTTAAATATAATTATTTATATTTAAAATAATATTAATTAAAATTTAATTTATTCAAAAATTATATTAGTATTACTTGTAATGCAAAATCAAACAAATAAATTGTAAAACGGAATATGTATTTAAAATTTTATCTAAATAAATATTAAAATTTTCTAATAATTATACAGATATTTATAAACATTTTAATAATATGATTCTAATTAATTAGTATTCAGTTATGTTTAATAAAATTTTAAATAATAAAAACTTTTTAAAAAGGAGTAGTTTTAAACCCCTTTCTAATGCTATAAATAAATTGTTAAAAAATTTCAATTTAAAACAAATCAAAGTTTTTACTAAAATAATTGGGTTTTGAAATAAATGATGAGTTTTTCGTACTTTTTCCAATTAATTATACTTTTGGGACAAATAAACTATAAATTATAGGCGAGAAGGACTAGAAAACAACTAAATTATAATTTTATTTATTATTCATTTTATAGTTAAATCGAATTGATGTGAAAAAAATCACATCTTATTCATAGAAAATCTTGAATAACATAAAAATTGGTTTAGAAGAAAAAATTAATGACTTTTTGCAAACTTTTGGTTTTCTTCTCTTTTTCATACTTTCTTGTTTGAGAATTTTTTTTATATTTTATTTTATTATTTGGAGTCATATTTCAAATTATAAATTTATGTGAATTTTATAGTAGAAACTTCACGTCATTCTTAAACCGATTTTAGATTTATAACAATTTTATTCGTTTTACAAGTATAACAAATGTGTTATTATTTTCAATTTTAATTCAATACAATTTGTTTGATATGAAATCAAACAAATATTTATATCTATATCTATAATACTTGTGAAGACCAAAAAAAAAATAATTTACAAATTTATTTAAAAAAGTATGAATTTTATCAATATATTTAATCAGGGTTTTAGAAGGTCAGCCAATTCATGAAGGGAGGACCAGGGAAGAGATTTTTAAAAAAATGTCAAAAAATCTATATAATTATAATTTATTTTAACTGAATTTAAACCAGATTTAGCAATAATATAATTATTTTTTAATTTTTGCCAAAAAACCCAAAAATTTGCCAACCACCTTCAGCGGCCGACACATTATAAAGGGAAGTATTTTACCAACCAAATGTTAGAGACAACAATTGCCAATTTTTAAAATTAGGGAGGGTTTTGACTTAATCCCCCTTCTAAAGCCATGTATTAAATCTATTTTGAAAAAAAAACTGTTTTCTGTATTAAAAATAAATATTTATATATTTATGAAAATATACTTTATAGCAAAAATGTATTGAAACATAAAATTAATGTCATACTAGAAAATGTAAATTTAATGCTAATTTTAGAGAAAAATAAACATATTTATTAATTTTAAATAATAAAATAAATTTTGTAATGATTAAAATCTCAAATTTTATTAATAAAACAAATTCATATTTATTACTAATATAAAAAAAATATAAATGTCAGTTCAGGAAGGGTTGGATTAAAATTTACATTTTGTAAGTCATTTAAAAATGTTAAAATCTGATAAAAATGCAAAAAACTATCTAAACATATGTTTCGTAACACAGTATTGAAAACACAATAATTGCACATGTACTCAACATTCGCACTATTATTTATTTAATGTATTATAAATTTATAATAAGATTTAGACTTGTTCCTGATAAAAAAGAATATATATTTTTCTATTTTGCAAATATAAAACATAAAATTATATTTTTCTTAAATTAAGACAACTATCTTACTAAAAAATAGCTGTAATTAGTTTAATAGATATTTTAATGTATTTTTTTTAATAACATTAATCTTTGTTTAATCAAAATCTTTTTTTTAATATAACAAATTTGTTGTAATTTGATGTCTTAATAAAATTAATGCATTTATTAGTAAATGGCAATTTTCGATCTAAAAATACTCATGCAAATTTATAAAAAGCCTACGTTCATAATTTATTTTACACCCTGATCTAATTCATAGAAATAAATCATGTTATTGATATGGCTGTTGATGACACTTGAGCTCAAATTAAAGTTGGCCAGTCTGCTTTTGTTACTGAGAAAAGGTTAGCCGACATGTCATAACAATTAGTTTATATTGAATTACTTGTTAATCGATAGAGCCGTCAGAAGACGAGCGCTGAACAGAGTGACAAATAAATTCAATTCTTTGAACACACATTGCATTGTTTGCAAACACTGTAAATGAATTTCTAGTTTACGAAACAAATTAAATAAAACATTTTCTTTTATATTTGTGTACAATAATTATTTATTTAATTACACAAAATATTACTTAGATTTTAGTTTTTATTTTTGAAAAACAAAATTATCTAAGGATTAATAAATCATTTGCTTAATCACTGAGAAATTTTTAAATCTTTTTCTTCTTTAATCCAGTTTTGTATCAAAAGCTCTTATAGTATATAGTATTTTACATAAATAGTAGTTAGCATTAGATTAATCGAATAACCAAAACCAAACATATATTTATTAAAAATTTAATTTAATTTTTTCTTGCCCCAATAATATCTAATTGTATACCATGTACAGTTTTAAAAAAGGAATTAAATTTTGTTTTTGACTAAAATGTGTTGAAATTTCTGCTAAAGAGAAACCTTATTAATCAATGAGATTTGCGAAACGAGTTTTTCTCTTCAAAACTGCACTTCTTTTTTGTTTTACTGCACTTATAGTTACTATAGTTTCTTAATAGAATATTATATAATATACACGTATTTGTAAAAATGGGTATTATTTTTATATCTCAATTGTAATAACACTTATAAAACATTTTAGTCGACTTCTCAGAATTTTTGAACACTTTTCTCATAAATATATCTTTATATTTAGAAACTGTTTTTCTCTATTAGTTACGAGAGTTTAAAGAATACTATTTTTCTGTACAGAATTGCGTCAAATAAATAAATTATCCTAAGTGTCCAAAAAAGGGATAAAAAGTATGCTAAACAATTTATTCTATAAAGAATATCTTACATTCAAAATGTAAAGAGCTCACTTCCATCTACTTTTTACATTTAAAATACTTTGTTTATTATTGTAACTATTTATCTGATTAAATTTTAAAATTTATTTATGTATTTTGATTAAACTAATAACTTATAAACAAAAATAAATAAAAACAACAAACAGTGTTGTTTAAAATGAAAATTTTAAAAATGTGCACGTACGTTTGAAAAAGTAACTAATATGTTTTTATATATCTTATTTTTTATTAGTAATAATAACATTTATATGATAACTAAGTTAATGTCCAATCGATTTATGTCATATGATGTGAAGCGAGTAATAGAAATTGAGTTTTATTTAGATAACTAATAAAAACAATATGTCTATTCTTTAACTTTAAAAAAAATTAACTTGAAAATATATCTACACTAAAACATACAATTTTGTTTGAATTTATATAAAAATTAATTAGTTAAGACATTATTATTTTTAAAATTATATCTTAAAATCAGATGTAATTTTAATCAAAGTCAAAGACAATTGTAAAATATTTTAAGCCAAAAATAGAGATATTGGTTAACTTTTTTTTAAAAAATAATTGTATTTGATTTGATTTAAATTAGATTTAAACTATATTTAATAAAAATTACAAATTTCTAATTTTTCCAATTAAAAAATTTGTTTGCTGTTCTAATAGCCTAAAAAATAAGGTATTATTTTTTTCAACAAAACACAAAAGAAGATTAATCAAAATTTTCAAATTATGGCAGATTTTGGTTAGACACTTTTCTCTAGCCCCAATTATAAAATTATTAATTTGTAAAATTTTTTGAATATATAGTATTTTAATTTTTATAAATTTGTATTTTCTATCGAGTTAGTTTTTTTAAATAAAAATTTAATTTTTAATAAAAATAAAACTAATAAAACTTGCTTTGTCTTAATCACATACACCTTATCCCCTTTATAACAAACCCGCTTGCACGAACAAGGATTTAGACACGGAAAGGAAATATAGATTAAGTTATAACCGTATATAACAAATTCCGGTTATAACGAACTAATTTGGTGAAACACAGCTGTTGTTAGTGAAATTGATTGTATTAAACATAGTTTTAGCATGGTTATAAATAGACACATAATAATGTTTACCAAATTCACTTAAATTAACATAGTTTGTGTGATGAGTCTTAAAATACATAAACGACCATGCTAAATTTGATTAAAAAAAGAAATTGTTAAGATTAAATCAAAAATTTGTTTTTGAGCAAATCTATTATTGATAAGATCAACAGTATATTTGTTTGGGTTTCTATTTTATTTATTCTTTGAATTAATTCTTTCCTTATGCGCATTATACTGTGTATAAAAGAGCATGTTTTATTTATTTTTTATGATCATCTAAAATTGTTATTTTTCTCTCTCATTCACTCTCTCAACTTGCTGTTTTTTGTAGCAATTTCTAGCAAGATTAAATCAAAATGTATTTTAAAATATATTTATTTGAACAAATCAATATTTTAGTCTAAAGCAAACGTTGGCTAAAATATTATTGAAGAAAGTTTTTGCGTAAAACAAAAATATATTTTTAGAATCTTTTAATAAATCCTTAAATAAATTCAAAGAAATATCGACTGGAATTCAAGCCCCGAATTGCAAGCATTTAAACAAAACAAAACATAAAAAAACGAATTAATCATTAGTACAAAAGTAAAACAATTTGTGAAAACTCTTCGCTTCGTTAATGAGTTCTTCTGACGACACAAAAGGCAGTTATAAATTATAAACGAAACAAAAAATTGGATTTTTGTTCTTAAATATTATATAACTTTCAAACGAATTGTTAACGGATTTTTGAAAAGTGACGTTCAAGCTCGATATTTCTTATTTTATACTTCGTTTAATCACTAAATTAATTGGATGTACCATAAAATCGATTGAATATAAAGAGCAGGGATCGAGAAGGTCAGCCGATCCAGGGGGGGTCAGGGAAGGAATTTTTCACAAAATTTTGGCCAAAAACCTAGGAGGGATCAGGAGAGGAATTTTATTAAAAACACTCAAAAAACCTATATATTTATGATAAAAATTTGTCTAATTTAACTGTATTTAAACTAAATTTAGTTAAATTTATCAAACTTAAACCGGATTTAGCATCAATTTAGAAAAAAATTTCCTAATTTTGGCCGAAAAAACCAAAAAATTTGTATCTTTGAAAAGTCAAGGGGGGGGGGGGTTCCTTTTCGCGGGCCAAATTCTAGGGAAGAATAAATCCAAATTTTTAAGATTAAGGCATTAGGGATTTTTTGCTTGACCCCCTCCCCCTTTACGATCCCTGATAAAGAGTAAAGTAGTCAAGGATTTTGTGCTGAGTATTAAGATATTAGATATACTGTATTTCTTTTCTACAATAGTTTTCTATCTCATAAAATCTCAAAATAATGTATAAATAGTTTCGCTCTTATATTGACTTTTTTTTGCAAAATAGGATTAAAGCAAAAAAATGTATTAAATTTATTGTGAATATAATGTTATTAATAGTACAGTCAAAGTCCCCGGGCAGAAAATCGTTAATAAAAACAAATATTTTATATAAAAAGTAATAAAAGTTTAATATCTTAATTAATTATAATTCTATAATCAAATAAAATTATTTTAGAAATTAAGAAATTGTTGTATGTTTTAAGTTTTAAAATATTCTTCTTTAATTCAATAAATTTTTATTAAATTCTGTCGCAATGAATTTAATCGATACAAAATTTATTTTTCTTTTTATTTAATTTTTAATAACAATTTTTTCATAATTTGATCAATATTTTTACAATTATAATAATAACATACTGCATATGAATATTTAACAAGATATTTAAAAAACATTGCAAATAATACAAAATAACAAAATATTTGGTTTATACAAAATCCTAATATTATTGATTTATTTTATAATTAAAATAAATTTTAAAATAAAATAAAAATACAAAATATTTCTGATTTCTTATATGGGATTAATTATCTAATACTACCTAATCGTAAGTTAGACTAATTCAAATCGTTGGCTGAAAAATATAAAAACAAAAAAAAATTTGCCCAAAACGTGTGATAACTAACAATTATATTTGTAATTAGAGTTCGATTAAATCAAAACATTTATTCCTCTAAAAATTTTTGCGAGAAAAGAGTCATTCAATACTCTCTTGGCAATGAATGGGCAGTTAATGAAAGTAATAAAAAAAATTGATAACAACTTGAAGATAGTGTCATTAGCACACGAATAATCAAACCACACACGATAGTTCTATTTATTATTAACAAAAACTAAAAGTTTTATTCCAAACAAAATTAAGTTTCTTTAAGAAAAAGCCCTTTTTATCGGCTGTTTGTCTGCGATAATGATTTTTAAGTGGAGAAAAAGTTTGAAAACTTTTGACAAAATAATAGCAATGGATTTTTTATTATGAATTACACAAATTATCCCAATCTATGTGTGTAGAGAAAACAGTATTTTTTCCTTTGCCGCACCCATTCGTTTTGAGAATCAATTGTTAACAGTTTAGTCAAAAATTAAGCCCAGAGTTAAAACTTATGATAATTATTATAATACTATTAGTGTTGTTAAGTCTGGCAATAAGTTTTTGATACGGATTTCAAACAATATTTTTTTTAATTTGAATGCTTTGTTATGCTTAATATAATAGAAAATAATAGAAATGAGTTTTGTTTTGTATAATTTTATTTTATTCATAAAATTTATTTAATTTATTCATCAATTATTCAAAAATAATAATATTCATTAGATTTGAAAATTTCAAGTTTAATGCAAATAATTCGCTTAAAACAAAAATACAATAAAAGTTTCTAATCTTGTGTTTCGGAAAAATTTCTATTCATCACAAAATTTAGTTATTGTTTTTCGGGGAAAAAATTCTCTAAAATAAATAAATGAATAACATTTGAGTTGAAAAGAGCAGAAAATTTTTGCTAACAAAATAAGGCATAAACTTGTGATTAATGAACAATAAGACAATGAAAGTGAGCGTTGATTAACAAAATTGATATAAAATTTCATTCATTTCGCAAAACTGATAATTTATTTTTGAAAAACCTTTTCTAGTGTTGAGTTAAAATCTCAGAAATGATTTAATAATCAATATATTACCGGCCCTTTGATTGATTGTTAAACTTCTTGTGCCGAAAAGTTTTTGCTAGTTTAGTTTATTTGACTCAATTTTGCTCTTATATTGATTTGGTTTATCATAATTCTCACACTATTTTGCTTTCAGACAATTATTATTATTTATTATATTTAATAAATAAATTTCTAATTAACACAAATCAGACTGAAATATATTTCTTTTGTGTTTATCACTAATTATTTTTTTATTTAATTACAAAACTTTTAAATATTAACTCTTTTCTCACAAATGGATTTACAGCTAAAATAGATTTCAAATTTAATGCAAAAACAATTACGAATTAAATTAAATTCTGATTAAAATAATTTATTTTCAAGTCTAACAAAACTTTTAAAAACAAAATAATTTGAAATTCTGTTGTAATCATAGCTTCATTAGTAGAAATGCAAAAGAATTCAAATACTGTATATATTTAAAAACTTTTTATTATTTTTTTTATTACTGTTATCTAAAGCAGTTATTATGAGAAAATATTTTTTAATTATAACACGAATTAAATATCATTATTCACAATGTAAGTCATGAATGTGAAAACTCAAAAGTAAAATATTTTTCAAGAAGTTTGTTGTAACACAATATGCAGATAATTAAGACGTTTTGATGAAAACTGGAGTAATTCGATTCAAAACTAACAATTAAGTATATCATGTGTTACCCAATTAATTAAAACACAAATAAAATGATAATTTTTAGCAAAATTTTCCAAAAATAAAACCAATAAAAAAATTGAAATAATAGCAAAACAATAAAAATCGATTTCAACATTGAATTCAAACACGAATTACAGTTAGTATTTAAACTCCAAATAACTATCGAATATTAAAGCAATGCTAAACTTTTTTTTTGTTCAAAAAGTGATAACTCGATTATTTTTTGTCTTGCTTAACAAATGCTAATTTTATTTTTTAATTCAGATGCTTTTTATTTAGCATAATTCAATTTTTAGATCTGTCAGTAAAAGCATTCCAATGACCGAAATTCAAAAGTTATTTATTCAACAAAAAACTCTTTAATAGGAAATATGTTAAGACCTGATGTAAAGCAAATTAAATATATTCCTACACATGCTATCAGTTTTATGATTTTGTTCTAAATATTTACTTAGATTTTAAACTTTTAGTTTAATTTTCAAATAATTTATTGATTTTAAAATTAAATTTTAAATTGAAATTAAAAAATTTTAATTTTATTTAATTTTATTAATGTCTCAGACCGTTAAATGCGACCAAATCTGTCAAATAAATAAATAAAATTTTAATTTTGGTTTATTTAACATTAAAGCATTAATATATAAAACTTTAAACATAAAATCAAAGCCCAATTAATTAATAAAAAAGAAAAACCAACAAATGCCAATAAATGAACTTCTAATTGAATTCAAATCAAATAATTGTTTTTAATTGTGTTCCCAATCAAGTGATTTGTATTATAAAAGATTTGATTAATTAGTTTTAATCGAAAGAGACATTGTTTCGAATATATATTTACGAATAAAAAAGAATATAAATCATATAAATCATGATATTTATTGATTGATTGCATCTATTGTAGAGCTATTAATCTATAGAACAAAATAATACATTTTATCGCTTAATATACAGCATAATAAGTAATAGACTTTTGGTAAAAACTCCTTGTTGCACTAATTACCTAAATCTAAGCCAAAACATCTTAATTGGCGGTGGATTTGGCCGATTTCGGCCAATGATTTGATCATGAATTTGACAGAAATTTACTTTAATTTCCTCTAGAATATTTCAATATTAAATATGAATTATCTATACAATATAATTGTTAATGAATTTTAAGATAAGATCAATTTAAATTTGTTTGAAAAAAGTGAAAACGCATTCTGTTGTTGCACTTTATCTGCGGAAATATTAATCCTAAGAATAAAAAAAATTATATATTACTAAAAAACTTTTTTTCTTAATACAATTAAATCAGATGTGAACAGTGAGAACAGTTAGCTTGTGAACAAACACCTAATAGAGTTTGGGATTATCTGAACAACAGGATTGAACTTTAAATGAACATTCTTATTATGTATGAGAAAAGGCTCTAATATTAATATAATAACTAATATAATAATATAATCAATTGTTAAATGGAGGGCGGATTAGATGTAAGTCAAATACAAAAAGAGTATAAAATATTTTTTATTATTATTTGGCTGTACTTTATCGGCTCGAAAAAAAAAGAAGAAAAGAAAATAGTTAAAACATTTAATGAGAAAAGAAATAAAAGAGTCCGCAAAACCAAACCTCAAAAGAAAAAGAAAGAGTTTATTTTGAAAAAGTGAAGGCAAATGCAAATACTCGAACTTTCAAGCTAAACAAATTGCTCCACATTTTCGCTTTTTTATTCGCTTTCTATTCTCTAAAACGCTATCGAAAACTCGTATTTGAGCTGAAAAGTGGGGGTAAGTTCGCACAGGAAAGCTAGAAAAGACTTACATATCTTATCAGAACTAATAAAATAAACTATCGGTTTATTCTTACTCAGATGGGAGTGTCTATTATGAAGTGAATTTGGAATAACAATTCATTTTATTAAAATGAAGTCTTATTTGCAAATTCGCGTTTAGTTCTGAAACGAGTTGAGAGTGAATATGTACTACACTTTTCTCAATTGTTCACTAAATTTCTAATTGCTATCACTTTTTAAAGAATTGCTTTTTTATTTAACAATTTTTGTTCGCTTTGTGTTCACTAATAAAGAACTTCTGATTTGGATTTCGAACTATTTTTTCAAATAAGAAAATCTTTACAAAACTTTTTTTTTGTTGCTTTCGTTTTTCGTATACTTTTATTATTTGTAGCGAAGAATCAAATAATAAAAATCTAATATTTAACTGATTCTCGATTTTTTGAAAACTCATGTTATTCGCACAAAAGAAGGTTTAAAATGAAAAACTTTATAGTTTTTATGATTATTTGTAAGTTATATCCATTTATTTTTTGTGAAAAACTGATAAAATTGATATTTTATTTTTTTGATTGATTTGTTTAAAACAAAATTTTTGATTGATTTGTATTTTTAAAGCCATCTCTATTGCCAACTGTGAAGAAGAGATATTCGGACAACGAATCGCCAAAAGTGTTACGAAAACTATTGAAAACAATACAACAAATAGTAACGAATCCGTCAAAACAGATAAGAAGAGTAAAGATCTCGACACTCATGTAAGTTATGTTCCAGTCTTCTTTTTAATAGTTTATTAGTTTTCCTGTTTGAATTTTTTTTTTATAAAAAAAAAGTTAAAAAAAAAGTTAAAACGAAAATAACATAAAAAATGAGTGAATCTCCAAAAAAGGTTCTATTATAAAGTATTAGCAATTAATCAAAACACCAGGGGTTAGATAGGTAATGCCAGGGTGAACTGTGTCAGAAAGTATATTGCCATAACTCAACCGCTATTTTTATTCCATCAAATAAGAAAAGAACAAATAATTTATTTATCGAATCACTCAATACTAATGAAATATTAAATAAACATTTCCTCTCACTCTCCGAATGCCAGTCCAATCGGAAATTATATTTAGATAACAATAAAAGCAAATCTCTATTATTATTATATATTATTTTTTTTGGAATGCCATTTCTTTTAATTAAACGACCCAACATTTCACTCATTTACCGATAATTTCTATATTTTGATCAAATTTGATAACAAGTTTGAATCTATTATCCATTTAATGATCATTAAGTGGGAAAAAAACAATTTATTTAAAATTTATTAATATTAGACGTGATTTAAGACTATTGCAATTGTAATGCAATAATGACACGAATGAACATTAATTTAACGATTAAATTCTTAAACTAAATAAATTGATATTTTGTATTTTAGCCAAACTAAACATTGAAACAAAAAAATTAATTCAATTTAAATTGTTTTTGCTTTTACTTTCTTTTTTGCCAATATGTTTCGCATAAATTATTGTTAAACTTGAAGAACATTTGCCGTATTTGTTCATTAATTTAAATAATTTGAATTAATATTCAATTAATTGACTTAAATTGATTGAGGGCTACATAAAATGTTATAGTTTTTATAGAGTTATGTAGTTTTTTATTATAATTTTTGCCCAAATAATGTAAATATCTTAAACTTGGAACTCGAGTCGAAGTTTTCTTATACTCTTTTCCTGTGATTTCCCCCAATAAATCACTCCCAAGTTTTAAGGCATTAATTAATCAAATGTTTGCATAAAAATTAATTTTATATTCCGATACAGTCTGTGATATACTTTAAAGTGTTATACAGTATATGTCTAAACATTATAGTTTGAGAGTTTTCATGTTAGTTTTAATTATGTAAATTAGCATTTGAACTGAATAATTCACCCCAATCTCAGCTCCGTTATTAATATAGGAATTTAAGCTTTTAGCTAGATATTATTTCGATAAGAATTTTTCTTATTTGAGCTAGTTGGCAATAAATACTTATTACATTTCTATAACATTTCTGTTAATTAAATATTAATCTCAATGAAAGTACATTAAGCAAAAAGTATATATTATGAGTAAATATTATAAGTAAATCACTGGATGTACAGCAAAAATGAATTAGAAACTGATGACATGTCTCGTGTACTTAAGAACATAAAAAATTGTTTCTATTCATAATAAATGTTGCTTAACTGAAAAAAATGTTTATAATTCTGATATAATTTAGTTTTTTTGAATTAAAAAACATATTATGACTTAAAGAGAGAGAATTGTGAAATTGTGGCAATCATTAAATCCTTTTTTATAACCACATGAATAATGTAAATATGTTTTGGAAAGTTTGCCGTCAAATATGTAAAGTCTATTAAATAGTATATTCAGTAGTTTTTATGCGTCCATTGAAATGAAGTAAATTTGTTGTATTCACGAAATAGTCGTTTAAATTCCAACACTTTTTTAATGATTGAGAATATGTGTTATTATCTCTAATCTGTTTATTCATTCAAGGCTTTTGTCGCAACTTTTTTGCATTGAATTAAATATAATTTATTGAACTCTTTTTTCAGGAAAGTTATCAAACCTATGAATACGCTTTAGCGCCGTTTGAAGTCCAATCCCTTCAGCCGAAAGTGATCGCAGAAGAGCATACATTACACGAATTGTCGTCACCTCTGGCACCAGCACTGCCTATGAATGAGCCAATTATCTTAACAGACAATTTCGAAAATTACGGCCCAAATGCTAAATCTCTTTATGGCGCACAGCGTATGCCTAAACACTACGGCTCAGACTTACCCATCTATAGAGACGATCCAAAAGAGCTCTTAAAAGGTTATCTACCCATTCAATCGAAACAAAACCATGTGCTGCCACCAGCTCTACCACCAGCTCTACCATCAGCTCTACCATCAGCTCTACCATTAGCTCTACCATCAGCACGACCATCGCCACAACCACCAGCACTACCGCTATCACTGCCGCCAGCATTGCCTATGCATGCGCTGTCCCAATACAAAGAGGACGCAAGGGATGAGTTGGCAGCCCAGGCCAAACCTATCGCTTATGCTTCAGCACATAAGTCACCGCATGCTTCACCTCATATGGCACTTCTTGGACCTCATGCCAGCCCTCAAAGCTATGGGCCACAGAAGATACATAGAGGAGGGCATAGCGTACATGGAGACAACAGAAAGCAGCTAGAATATATTCGACAGGACCACCTTGATTACATTCCCGGAATTCCTGGCACTCCGTGGAAAGATTACCCAATATACTCGACTATTCCCTTCACTAATTTTAAGTGCAATCACTCGCCCGGATACTACGCGGACGTAGAGGCCGGTTGTCAGGTATGTGACTAAACACTACTTTATTTAATTGCACTGAATCGACAAATTGCTCGAAATTGAAATTTTCTCGTTTTATGTCTTATTGTTTATTTGTATTGAATTTGAGACACTTTTTATTGATTTCTGTCTAATCTAACGCTAAGTCTTTCAATTAATTGAAATTTTTTTTTGACTGTCACTCGATTCGTAAAACTAATCGATATATTTCTGCCGCTATCCGTCTTAATAGAAAAATTGAGAAACAAATTCAAACTTTTGCTCTTTTCATTAAAAACAAATTAACAAATCATTAATTGATTGTTTATTTATGCATTAATTTGTTTCAAGCTAAAAATAGATTAAAAATTTAGCCAACAGTTTATTGCAGAGACGAAACAAAATTAAAAAACTTAATTGAACTAAAGCCTGAAAAGAGACGTTTCTCTGAATAGTTTATTTGTTGATCTATCGATTGAATGTTTAAATGAGTGGAACTGGAGATAATAAATTCAATTATAGTCAAAGGAAATTAATTCCCGGCAACAAAATAAATACAATTGATGTTCAACGACATACGTCTGCGTTTGAAAAGCGGAGCAAAAAATAGTTTAAATTTTTTCAATCAATTTGCAAATTACGGAATCGAAAGAATCAATTTTTGAATCGAGAATAAAGTCTTAACTTCTCTTGTTTTTTGTTATTATCTTTGAACATTCAGTGTATGATCTCTTTGACAGAGATTTCAATCTTTTTATATATACTCTTATAATAGAAAAATAGATTGTCTTTAAAGAAAAAACTTTGAATTCATGTAAAAATATATTTTATATCTTTGAACTTCTTTGTAGTTTTTTTAAGAGTATTTTTTTTATATAACTTTTATATAAATAGCATATATTTGAGATATTTTTTCAGTTAAAATATTCGAAACAATGAATATAATTAATTTAAAGTATATTTTTAGGTTAGATTATAAGTAAATATTAATTACAAATGTAATATATAATTACAACAAACAATCAAATATGAAAAACATGGAAAATATTCTGTTGATTGAATATCAATTATAATATACGTATTATGTTTCAGATATTTTGAGATTAAGATAGCATTAGTATTGATGTGAAACATAAGTTTTATTAAATTATTACAAATGTTATATAATAGTAAAGATAACCAAGGTGATAAAATTGAAAAATAGGTCATTTTTCTTTAAATGTCTACTTTTAAACAGACTGAAAATGCGCTTAAAAAACACTAAAAGTTAAACCCGCATTAGTTTCGGTAAATTTGACAATATTTTGCTATAAAACATATCTTTTACACATTTTTACTTATTATATCAAGAAAAAAAAACTTATTTTGACCTTATTGCTTTCTTTGTAAAACATGTCTTGATAATGTCTTGTGTTGTCGATTGGCATCAAAAACAAATTAAAGTTATATAACAGACAAATGTAAATCTAATCAAAGCTAACAGTCTAACAGCGATTAAAATCTAACGAAAATTATTTAGATTTTTGGCATTTTATCCAAATTTGATTACTTATTGATTCGTGTATTTAAAAAAGAAAAGAATTTTTAAAGTTTTAGTAGTATTTCATGTTTTTAGCACTCATTAGAAGGTGCGCCACAATAATAGGTCAGTCGTTAGGAAACAGTATAGTATTGGAGAGAAAGGGAAGGGAAGGGAAGGAATGGTAACTGAAACGATGAAATATGAATATATGAGATATAAATTATTGCGTACTTTAGTATAATCACCACTTCTGGAAGTCACGAATTTTTGACTCAACTCCTAAACCAAACGAAGAGGAAAGGAAAAGTGGTTTTTTGCTAACATTTAACTTCTTAACTGCCGCTAAACAGTACGAGTGGGCGAAGTCAGACCTAATACTGGTTTGCATTTAGTCGACAATCACGCCATCGACAGCTCCGGCAGAAACAAACAGTTCTTAACTCAAATAAATCAATTGAATGAAGAATAGCTTTTCAACGCAATTCTATAGCCAATGAATACGTCTATTATTTATTACTCGCATTCAATACATAATACAGATATTTAAATGCGATTATTGTGGCCATAAATAAACGAAAATAAAATTTATTCGCATTCTTCTGGTCTAACATAGACTCCAAATAATGCACTGCTTTTGCCTTTACCTACAATTCAAGCCATTGTTTCTCTCAAACTATGAAATCTGTTTTTTATTGATATTATTGTTTGTTCTGATCTATTGTCTGACCCACAGGTATGGCATTACTGCCAATTGGACGGAAGACACGACCGATTCCTCTGTTCGAACGGAACACTATTCAACCAGAAGACCCGGGTTTGTGATTGGTACTTTAATGTACATTGTGCCTCGTCCATTTCGCACTACGGCGTCAATGCTGATCTATATCATGTTCCCAAACATCATAACAAATACCTGGCCAAACACCAACCCCATACACAGGCCCAACCCCCGCATAATTTAATAAACGATTATGGCATAACTCTAGATCAGATACAGAGTCTTGCGTCTGATTTGCATAACTCAGGCCATGGCTTAATCTACTCCGAGAGTCAAAATGTGCCACAAAAACAACTGATCAAAAGAGTTCGTAAAGTAAGAGTCAATAAGAGTAACGCCACTGACCCGGGATTAACCACTAAACAGATCAAACACTGATTGACCGCAAAAGCTATTATTTCTTTATTTCAATTAAATTCAATTTTGCAAATGTTTTTATTTAATTGTTTTTTTTTGTATAAATTTCAAACTTTATTTTAGTAAATGAGAGCAAAATCTAATTAAGTATTCTTTGTCTTCTTAACGTCTATTTATTTGATGCAAAATATTTTTTAATTCTATTTGTGTCGGAATTATAGCTATGAGACACAAAGTAAACGTAAACTACAGCCAGACTTAACTCATTGCATGTCAGCCAACACGCTATCAAAAAACAATATTTTTTTCTCCTTTTTCTTCATCCACTTCGAGATATTATATTATATTATTCTTTTTGCCGACAATTCTTGTATAGCTGTAGGAAATCTAAACAATACTTTTAGTTCAATATATTAAAGAGCTTGTGTGTTTTTGTTTTTCTTTGCCAGTTAATATAATCTTTAATATTATACACAAGTATTGTATATAATATTTGACATAATAATAATTTCAACTTTAAAATCGCATTTTTATTCACATTCTTGATCGAAACAAGATTCAATCATCCATAAAAGAAAATATCCTAAACTATCACAAATATCTGGTGCAAATTTATTTGAAAAAATATTTTTTCGACAGAAAAACCTCATTTTTTAGTTTAATATATTTTTGTTTTGATTTTTTTTCGTTTGACTTTTTGTTTGTTTGCGTTATTTGCTTTGTTTTTGAGAATTTTACTCTTTTTTGTAGAAATGTCTGCATTTATAGTATTTTTTATATTGTTTTTTAAGTTTATTTTTCAAATATTTTATTAATTTAGATTTATTTACTCACATTAAGTCATTTGAGATATAGTTTATATATTTTGTTGTACAAGTTAAGTTTTTGATTTTTCATTTCCTTGTGTTTTGAACTTGTTATTTATGAATTTGATTTCAATTTTCTTTTATTTTCAATAATTGATTTGTAAATTAAAGTAAAAGAATTCAATGTATTTATCGCTGTGTTTCACAGTTTGATTCAATGGTTGTGCAAATTATTAGTTTATGAAATTTAAATAAATTTTCTTCTTATCTAAACATTTATTCTGTTTTTAAAATAATTTTCTGCCCTTTAAGGCAGAGATAAATGTTTAATATTTTCGAGTAGTTACAGATTAAAACTCTTATTCCATAATTTGAAGTATGTTTTTAACTGCACTTTTATTAATAAATGTTATTTATATGCAAAGAATAATGCGTTTATATTATATAAGAATATAATTTGCATTTTATTACATTTAAAAATTAAATGTATCTGAAAATGATGACAAAGAAAAATTGTATTTTTATAATTTTATACTTTAAAAATAAAGTTTCTGCTCATTAATTATATCATAAATTTATATATTCTGAAACTTTTACTAAAATTATTAAATAAGTTTTAAAATTTTTTTGTGCTTTTTATAAGCAACTAATTATTAATATTTGTTTATATCTTATTTTGAATTGAAATTTGGTTCAATATACGGTCAACACATATGTGCAAAGAATAAAATATTTAAGAAGTCAATTAAGTTATTAAATTGCAATTATTTCTTATGCAAATACTTTTGATTTTGTTTAATCAAGAAATAATCTTTAAGAAATATGCAAAACAATATTTTAAAATTATAGTAGATTTGTAAATTTATTCTTGTTTATCAAATATTTTATTGTGTTAATAACTAGTTTGCTAATACTGTCAAGATAAACAACATGACTAATTTGTAAATAACGTTATTCTAAATTTTTAAATTTATATAATATTAAGGGTTTAAGAAAAAAATTTAAACCAAATTATATAAAATATTAAACAATTTTAACTGTCTTGTCAATTTAATTTATTAATGTTTTGTTTGAAATATTTTAAATTTTAATTATAACTTATCATTTAGTTTTTAATTTTAACAAAAACTCTAAAAAATATAATATAATATAATATAATATATAAAACTCTAATAGTTATTTTTATATTTGTTATGCAATACTTAATTTAAAATTTTAATTCTTTGCTTGATAACATGTCAAGTATTTTTTATTTTTATAAATTATGCTTTTAAGTGGGTTTTATTTAAAAAATTTAACAGGCGTAAATAGATAACTGAAAATAAACGATTATTTTATATTATATATAATTTAATAATATTAAAGATTAATTTAATGTATAAAATAGCTATTTATCAATTTGATTTACAATTGACTTTAAAAATTTAATTAGCTCAAAAGTGTCTGTTATCTACACATCTGTATTGACGTTATAATAGATTAAAAACAAATAAATTAGAAATATTTGGATCGAATCGAAACAAAGCGTGTATTTGAGTAATCGAAACGAAATGAACACAAATTATCTTAAAAAGTCATATAAATGACAGAAAAGCCAAACACGACTTCATGACTTATCTAAATAGGTTCTTGATAAATTAAATAACAAAAATACCTAAAAGCTTAAATCAATAATTCAGAAAAGTTTGGAAAAAATTTCGAAAATAAATTCTACAAAAAAAGATCGAATGGAAAAAAGAATAGAAATTGAGTGGATTAAAAATTAATAGCCAGGAAAAATGTTGATAAAATTAAATTGAAAAAAAGTTTTAGATATTTTGTTTGACAATAAAAAATAAATGGCATTCGAGGTATGAGAGAACGGTCTGTATTTGTCTGTATTTGTCTGTATTCGCGTCTAAATGTCTGTTTCGAAAGCAATATTCTAACGCAATGTTACCATTGGATACCAACTATGAAAACAAGTTTTAGCTCTGAGTTCATGAATTATCTCTGTTAGTGCAGAACGAAGGTGTGGTCAAGTGATGGCGTGTTCTAGTCATCCAAAGACATTCGAGCCAAAGAAGGCTAGTTTGCTGTAGACGGCTCTCTGGGCCCAACGATGTACGCACTCGAGAAGCTCGTGTCGGCTCTAATTGCCGCTCATATGCTCTTACATCTCAGTTATTGCTTTACTTGTGATCATCAAAAATATTCTTCTGGTTGTGAAGACAGTTTGGGCTCGACTTGCAATCAAACGTCAAACCAATGCGAATGTCGGCCCGATTTCAATGTCAGACTCGGCGACAGGTTTTGTCTGTCGGCCAGAAATGTGTTGGAATCGTGTTATACATCCGAGCAATGCCTCAATTATTCCAAATGTTTTTCCAATTCAACACAACTTTTTGAGTCGACTGTTCACTACTGGGTTAAGCCAGAAGTGCCACTCTATCCGGAAGGGCTGTGTGTCTGTCCTTTCACTCATTTCCTAAGCAAACAGAATGTCTGCGAAGAGAGAAAATCAATGGAAGAGAGTTGTGATGAAGACATGGAATGCCTGCAACCAAACGGTGTGTGTAATGGCACTACACATACGTGTGAATGCATTCCGGAGTTTGTATTTTCGACACTAATTGGACACTGCGTTAGAGGTAAATATTTGGGGGAGGGTTGCACCGGCAGAGAGGAATGCATGTACTCGGAAGAGCATTCCTGGTGCATCGACGGCATCTGCCTGTGCGGCGCCGGCTATACGCCAGACAAGGCCAGTCATAACGGTCTGCCCCAGTGTGTGCTCGACTCGATGCTCGTCGAACCGGTTGTGCCCCCAATGGCGGACAATAAACCGGATAATCATTTCGATTATATGACTCTATTATTGATTGTTTTGTTTGTCTTTGCGTTTATTATCGCTTTATTTATTGCCCAAAGAAATCGCAACTCAATTATGCAAATGATTAGGCCTTCGACTGATCTGAACCGAACTTATTGCGATCAGTCGTCCCATTGTATGATTCCAATTGATAATACAATTAATAGCTTCAGTGCTAATGTCATTGACGATAGTTGTAAAGAGAATCAGATTCTTCAGTCGTCTCAGCTATTGCCCAATATTTTAATTGATTTACATAAGAGTTATTAATCTATACATAAATATTTATTTATTTATTATTATTTTTTGTTTAACTATTAAATTATATGTGAAATACATTTGTGAATTAAATATAAACAATATTTTAAATAAACAATTGATGCGATTTAATTGTGCTTGTTCAATTAATTCAAGATTAAAATTGAAAAAAAAGTTTTTTAAATTGTTCAAGACGTATTAAAATAAAATTTTACAAAAATTATATTGAAAATTTGACATTTGCTGTAAATGCAAATAATAATGACTATTATTACTTTTATAAAATTTGATCTTATTAGATCGAAAATGTCAAATTGCCACAAATAGAAAATGTAATTTAAAATTATTTTTAAACATTAAATTGACATAATTTTATTTTCAAAATTTTATTAACAATTTATTTCATTAGTATAATAAGCAAAATAAATAAACCGAGAGAGAGAGAAAGAGAGCGAGAGCAAGCTCAAATAAATTGCACAAGTTGTTTGTTTAAGTGATTGTAAACATTATATTGATAGCAATTTTATTACTCAATCGTCTGAATATCTATTACCCAAAGACTGATATTAAGTCTAATTCAAAAGTGATATAAACTTGAGCTAAGAGTCATTTTTACCAAAAATAAATAAATTATTGTCATTAATATTATTTATAAAATTATTTTAAACTTAATTATTCTTATAAATATAAACACAATATAAGTTTTCCAAATATTAATAACTTATATCCTTGTTACACATACAGTATATGAAGCCACATATTCTTCCATCACCTGCTCCAACACATCCAGTTCCTCTTAAACAATACAAACACAATAATTAAGTTATACTTATATGCAATATTCGTTTGTTTTACAGTATATGCTAAGCAATTAATGATTGCCTAAACAAAACCAAATATTAAACCAATTAATGTTGTAATGAATAGACGAAAATTTAGTCGGAAATTGTGTTATCATAAGTTTGCCGTCAAGTCTGCAAATAGTACTTAACTAAACCAAACGTCAGACCCTTTTTCGCCACTTCAGACCAAAATCCTATTCAAACAATTCATATAACAGTATATTCTTTCAAAATAAATAATGCAAATGAAAATTTTCATTAATTCGAAAGCTTTAATGTAATAAAAGCATTAATTCATTAATAATTTAAAGTTTTTCCCTAAATATGTGTTCACTCTCTCCGCTCTCACTATAATGAACTTCTATATAAAAACGCTTCAAATAATTAATGAGAGAATTGAGTGCAAACAGAGTTAACGTTAAAAAGGAATACTTTTATTTAATTTTATTATATTTTATGGTTTTAACATTTTTTTCTATGATATGCATACTGTTCACCATTTTTGAAGAAAAAAAAACAGTTTCCTACAAGCTTATTTAAAAAGTTAACTGTGGCCAAAGTTAGTTAAATTAAATTTTGTTTTATGTACTAAACTAGTAATTTCTTTTTTGAGATATAATATTTCATTTTATGTCATCTTAAACAACCTAATAAACAATATATCTTTTGATCAAGTTAATAAAAAAGAACAATTGATCAAGGAAAAGCTATAAACTTAAATAAATAGCCAAAAGCTAAAGCTCTACTGTATGTGCAATACAAATATTAATTATTAAATTCTTAATTAAACCTATAATTTTATTTTTATCTAGATACGATTATTATAATTTTTTTTATATACGGAAAAAATACATTATTTTTAATTTTTAGCTTAATTATTATAATTTAATTTGGTTGCAAAATAATATAAATTATTAAATAGCACAAAATAACTTTTTAATTAAACTTGAACAAATAGTAAACAATTTTTGCAGATAATGGTCTTATGAGCTATTTTTAGAATAGCATAATATCTTTTAAATACATGTTTTATATTATAGCATTAAAATCAATTAATTAAATGTAGAATACACTTAGATATCACTAGATTTCAAAAACATTTAAAGTGATTGCAATATTAAATACAGTATTTATATTGTGAATAAAAGTCAGTTTTGGCTGACAGTCATTGGCTTTCAAAGTGTCTTTAAATAAAAACGAGATAAAACAAAATTAATTATTTTGAAACCATATAAAAACTGTAAATTTTGTCACTAATTCATTAAATTATATATATTTGAAAATATTTTATCGATTTATTTCAAAGTTTTAAATAATATTTATGTCTGAGTTTATAGAAATTTTATTTGGCTTTAAATATAAAAATTTTAAATATATTTTTTGATTTTTGTATAATATATAAATTGTTAATAAGATTTATTATAGAATCAAGAAAAAAATATATTATAAAATTTATGTAAAAATATATTAAATATAAGTAATTAATATAAAAAACAATGTATTTGTAAGAAATAATTAAAATTATTGCAAAAACTTCTAAAATATTTCAAATAAAATTCTAGGTTGACAATTTTGCAAACAACAAATGACCTAGCTTTGCGCAATTGAACCTCGACAATCGATTTGACAAAAAAGTTGAATCAAAAAGTAATTGAAATTGATTTCAACAAACTATCGACCGATTGTTGGAATTGATTCTCGATTACGATAAAACTCAATGTCATAAAAAACTTGTCTATCATTCGCATAAAATAGACATTTACGGCAAAAAAATAAATAATACATTTTGTTACAAAACTCTATTAAAATTTTAAAATCTTTTTTAGACTATCAATTTGCTCTGAATTAAAAATAAGTTTCTGTCGAAAATATTGCCAAAAAATATCAATTTAATTTAAATCATCAAATAAAGTGACAAATAACTCAGTTTAATACATTTTATATAAACATCAAAAATGTATAATAAGTCAAAATATCGATTGGACAAAAAAATTATTGCAATACCAAACCGAGGCTTAATTTAAAGAGAATTTTTTTCCCGAATAATAGCTTTTAAGCAGAAATGTCTATAAAAATGAGGCAAAAAATTCAAGCGTAAAAACTTAATGTTCAGCAGAAATAAATGTCTTTTCATACAGTTTGTCATTTTGTATAATGTTTGTGAACTTCAAAATTAAAGTCTATTTTAACGTTGATTATATTTGTGCTCATAATCGGAAATATGTGTTTTCTATGCCTTTTTGATTTCATATCCGTCTCTTTCAGGAACAGAGGTTTAGATTCACTTTTTTTGTTATATTTCGTGACTTATAAGTTAGAGCAAAACATTTGATTGAATTATTCAATCTAAGCCTAACATTGAGATTCAATAATAGACTTTAAAAAATTGTTTTGAAAGTAGAGTAAAACTCAATATTAGAGGGATTTTTATTTTGCAAAATCTCAGTAAATAAAAAATACATTGAAATTGTTTTATTGCATATGCTGTACAATAGCTTTAATCATGTTATTGTAGTTTAGGTTAAAACTATTTCCTAAAAAGAGAGGAAATATCTAATTATGTGACGGCAATGAACTTTAAAAGCCTTTCCTTAACATTAAGCCGAGTTTAGAGATAGAATATATGAGTTTTAGTGTTGAAATCTTCACCAAAGCATGCAATCACTCAATCAAACCGAGTCTTTCGAATTGATTGGAGAATATAGTAAAACCAGTAATAAATATATATTATTCTTTAATCAACTTAAATTCCCAGTTTTGTCTTTTTATACCATTGCAAACCCGCCCACTCTTTATAGTGTATGACGTGATAAGACTACATATATACTACTATATAGGTATACTGTATATATAGTACGGTATATATACGGTATTATACTGTAGATATTATCGGCATTTACGACTAACGTCAGGGTTAGGCACGGTATTTTGAAAATCTGGCAAATACCCCCAAAATTTTAATACCCCTCTATGTTTTTCCGTTTACTATTAGCGGCGGAAAATTTGTAAAGTTTTATTGATTAAAATTAAGTTATTTACCCCATATTGAGATAAAATTAGTTTAAATTTAATTATACCAAATTAAATTGCAGAAAATAAAGAAAAAATGTTTTTCCTTATACTTTCGAAGGTTTTTAAAAAAAATCACTATATTACACCTTAATATACCCCTCTTCTGACTCGGTCAATTTTGGATAACCCTGATTAAACTGCAAGTTATATAAATAGAATAGAAATTATTAAAGGCAAATTCATTAAGAAATGCAATTGAAACAAGAGTTGAATTGCTAAAATTATTTCAGTGTTAATTTACAATTGATTGTTAATGATAAAACCCACAAGGGCACTTCAGTAGCATAGTAACTATATTTCAGCATTTCATCGCTTACTGTTATTATTATTTTTTATTGCAGCAAAACTTCTCTACTTGTAATATCGTATTGTTTACTTTATAAAAGTCTATTATTAATAAAATACTTTCCGGTTTATAAATTTATAATTTATTGTTGTTGCTTGCATCGTAAATAATCAAAATTAAGTTTATTCCTTGCAAAACAACAATTGTATTTAATTCAACATGTATATACAATATATGAGTTCTCAAATTTAGATTAACAAAACGCAACATTAAATTAAGAATCTAAAGAATTTAATCTGATCATTTAATGAGTAATTTTAAAGCATAAAAACGTACATAGATAAAACTACAAACTTAAGTATATTAAAGTTAAAATTCTTAAAAAAAACAGTTAAAACTGGGAAAAAATCAATTCAACATATCGTGCAAAGAGAAGATAAAGTAAAGACAACAAAATAAAAAAACACAATTAAACGGATAATTAAGTTTTATTATTAAAAAATACAATTTTCACTCCCATTCTCTCTCTCTCTCTCTCTCCTGCTCTCTCTCTCCTGCTCTCTCTCTCCTGCTCTCTCTCTTCTGCTCTCTCTCTCCCCTCCCTCCCTCTCTCTCTCCTGCTCTCTCTCCCCCCTCCCTCCCTCTCTCTCTCCTGCTCTCTCTCTCTCCCTCTCTCCTGCTCTCTCTCTCTCTCCTGCTCTCTCTATCCCCTCCCTCCCTCTCTCTCTCTCCCCTCCCTCCCTCTCTCTCTCTCTCTCTCCCCTCTTTCTCTCACATAAATAAAAACATTAACTAAAACAACGCTCGGATGGACTAAATTGTTATTAGAGATAAAACAGAAAATAAACAGTTTAAAACTATAAATATCAAAAGTTAGTAATTTTTGTTAAATTAAAAAATAATGTAGAAAGCTAATTTAATAAAATAGACACAACTAACCGGATTATTAAACGACAGATTAGATTAGTTAGAAAACTGAAAAACAAATTAAATTTGATATCTTTAAAAAGTATATTAAAAGTATAGATATGTATAGATATCTGTTTGAAGTGAACCAAATAAAAGATAATTTAAGAGTTGGCGTATATTTGGTGTCTCGACCTCTCGGCCAGACATCGCTTCTATCGCTTCTTCAACATTCAAATCAATGCAAACGTAATTGATATTCGGCTCAACTCTGACGCTGTATTGCGTCACTGAAGGACAGATTAAGTCGTTTTGTTTGTTGTTATCAATTGTTTAGGTTTTAGACTAAATTAGAAATTTAAATAAATTCAATTCAATTCATGTTTTGAAATCAAATTCATATCATTTTTGTATTTGTGATAAATCATAGCTTTTAGTCCATAATTAATGCATTCATTACTTGATTTCAGATGAATTGTTTATTCAAATGATAATCGTTTAGTTGTTTTGCGTCTGAAATGTATTTAATTGTGTTTTCGATCTCTTTGTTGCCATTAATTGTGTCATTGAATGGACAGAGAGTTGAATGCGATTTCAAGACATTTGGATCAATTGGTTGTTCACAACAGAGTCGTATGGTTTGCGACAATTCGACCAATTATTGTCAATGCAATCAAACGGATGAGTTTCGGATCAGTTTTGGTGACAATCAATGCCTTCCCGTCCGACACATCGACCAGAAGTGTCTAATTAGCGACCAATGCGTCAAAACAGCGAAAAACCAATTGTTTTGCTATTATATGGACTCTTCGGCCAAACGACTAATAAAACTGAACTCAAGTCTTGCCATCGATTTGAGTCAAAGACTCAACAAATCAATTGAAGGCTTTTGCAGATGTGATGACAATCACTACTACGACTACGAAGAGAACCGATGCGAACACCAAAACCGCTCTTTTGATTTTGGTCTGAATTTGGCGCCAATAATGGAAGAGTACTTCTGCAGCCAATGCCCGTCCATTGACCCGAACTCCTATTGCGATCACAAAGACATGAGTTGTTTATGTAGAGACGGATTCGTGAAGAACTCGTTTGGAAAGTGCGTTCGAATGAGACAATTGTACGAAAGTTGTGGTCAAACCGATGAATGCATTGTTAGTAACGCCTATTGCGAGCCTATTGTCGATGAATGCATTTGCAGTTCCGGGTATTTACCCGATGTCCACAAACGGCACTGTCTTAAGGCGCGACATATATACGACAAGTGCGCCGAACAGAGGGACTGTAGCGGCTATTTGTTCGGCTACTGCGACTCAATCCGTTTCCAATGCCTTTGCAACAGCTCTTCCGTCCTTTTGAACACATATTCACCCGTTTGTGTCGAACGGACTAAATATGGCTCAGAGTGTCACCACCAGTTCCCAGACCTGGTCTGTCAGCTAACTGTCCGGCACTCTATATGTTCGAAATATACCGGCCGTTGTATTTGCGAAAATGGGTTTATATTTATGTCAAACGAATGCCGAAAATTGGAATTAAATAGATTTGGTTTTGGAGATGAGTTTCACGAAACCGACTCTAATAAGAATCCAATGACTTATATCGTTATCGTCTTCTGTACGGTCTTTGGGTTTACTGTCTTTGCGTCGATTCTGATTAAAATCTTCAGAAGACCTTTCACTCGAACCCAACTGGCCTTATATGACATCAATAACCGATTGAATCAAATCAATGGCAATAATGGGGACGAACTGAGAGCACCGCCGGCGGCTCCACCTGTCTATACAGAGTCGGCAATGAGAGCCAGTTCTCAAACTATTGGAACTATCGGTTCACACAATACTATTAGTGAGAATGAGGACAAACCTCCCTCTTATGAAGAGGCCGTCAGTGGCCAGTATGTGGCCATTAATTAGTCATTTGCGGCGCTCTATGTCTTTATTTGATTGAAAGGCAACACTAATTCACTTAATTTACGACTAATTGCTTCCAAAACCGATTGATTGGATTTGAGTCGAATTAGATCTGAACGCTTGGCCTCAACGCCAGGTATTAACCATAAAATGTTTGTCAATTTGATATTCGATTTGAATTATATTTATTGATTCCTCCAATAGTTAACTCTTCGATAAATATATTTTTGAATTTTGCAAATATGCGAACTATTAATGCGTTTTAGTTATAATTTATTACAATTTTATGCAAATAGTTCTTAAACTGTTAGCGATTTAAATGCAATTTAAAATCAAAATATCAAATGATTTGGAGATTTGTTTAATATTAAAATCAATATTTTTTCACTTAATTGTCTTAATAATTAGTGACCAAAGAAGTAATCTCACAAAACAAGTGAATAATTATGACAACTATTTTAATTGTCTTTTTTGGCAATCAGTTAATTATTTTTGAAAACTTTCGGCAATTTTTGTTAGCATTTAAGTTCACAATTGAGTTCATTACCTCATTATTTAGATTTGTTTAGAGTTTTAGTTTTGTTTTCTCTTTCTTTCATTTTTTATTTTATTTTTTAAATGTTTTTATGACTTAATTATCTCCGAATAATGTGATTATGAAAATAATTAAACTAAGAATTGAGTCACAAATTTGATTGATTATCAATCCAATGCCAGAATCAAATGCCAAATCAAAAACACTCTCCCATTCCTTTATTGAGAAATTGGGCCTAATTTTTGCAGTTATGGGCTTTTGGTTAAATAATCTACAAAATAAATCTCATTTATGTGTTTTTTTTTTGTTAATTTTTGAAATAATTAGAATTTAAAATATCAATTGAATCGTAAAATTGTACTTATTTTACAAAATTATATTCAATATAATTGAAAAAACTTATTTGATTTATAAATCAATTTAACCAGGGATTCAGAAGGTCGGCTGATTCAGGGAGGGATTATTGGAAGAAATTTTGATATTAATTGGTCTAAAATTTTAGGTGGATCAGGCTAGACATTTTTTAAAAACTCTTAAAATACTTTTGAGTTAAGTTTATTTGCAATTTACTACCATTTAATTGAATTTAAATTGAATTTAGTTAGTTTAACTGAATTTAAACTGGATTTAGCACTAATTTAGGCATAATTTTTAAACTTTGGTCTAAAAAACCCCCAAATATTTTCCTACCTTTGAAGGGCTACATATAATAGATGGTAATAGAATAATGGAATGCCTTTTTGCGGACCAAATGCCAATTTTCCAAATCAGGGGGATTTTTGGTTGATCCCCTCCCCCTCTGAATCCCTAAATTTAACTCAACTTTTTTGCTGTTAATTTTTAACTTGTGATCAAAGATAAACTTGTTTAATGAATTAAATATTATGAATAATTTGATTGATTAAAACTAACACTTAGTTTATACATTCTTTTATCAAAAGCCTTTGACTGCAAATTATTTTCTCTATTTTCCCGATTTCTCAATTTAATTCAAATCAATTACTATTATATAATATATAAATAAATATTTTTTTGTTCTAAATATTTTTGTAAATTTTTTGTTTCTTTTGAATAAATTATATTTTTTTTTTTTGAAAATGATTTAACGCTTTAATTAATTGCTAATAAACTAAGTTTTTGTTAACTTTTTTCAAGCTTTTCAATTAATGGTTTTGCTAATTAAAAAACAAAAAAGTATTATAATAGCTAATTGAATTATTTAACCAAGTGGGTTTATTTTATTTTTATTTATTTCGTTGTTTGTTAAACAATTACTACAAAAAAGAGTTAATACAAAATCTAATTATTTTTACTAATGTTTCGGATTTGAGAACTAAAGTTAATTTTTTCCGTTCGTAAAGTGTTTTGTAATCAAATTTGTGTTGAAAAGTAAACTACGGAAACAGAAAAATGCAAATTGTGTTCAAAAAACTTTATGTGAGAATAGGTTTTTGTGCGAACGAACAAAAACTTTTTTGCATTAATCGAGTGATAGCACAAAATTGTTTGATTAATCAGTTTTTCATATTCTTTTAATGACTCACATCATATGTAGTGATAAATTAGAAGTCATTTCTGAAATGGAAAGCAGTGTTTATGGCCTTCGAATCTAATCGAATCAATTCGCCAACAATTCAATCAATAATAGATTAAAATATCGAATTAAGTGCAGGATTTCAGTCTCGATAGGCCTTAGAATGGCTAATAAGCCGATATCCGTCCGTCCGGCTCGGATCGGGTTTGGCATTTCGATTCCTTATTTATTTGAATTGTTTGGTAATTAAAACTATATTTTATTATCTTCATGTGATTATGATTTCATATTGTTTTGGTAATTCATATTTATTTAATTTCTAATTAATATTTCTAATTGATTGTGAATTGAATATATTTTACGCCATGTTTAGAATATGAGCTTGTTTAAAAGTTTGTCTTAATAAAATTAGAATATTTGCCTTGCTCACGGCATTAAGAACATTCGTTGTTATTACTAAAACATTTGAAAGAAATAAAGAATGTCTAGGTTACTTTTAGGCCAATGGGATGTTAAGTGGGGATTCTGGCTGTAATGTTATTATAAATTGAAATAAAATTAGAGTTTTCGCAATAAATTGGCATTCCCATCGGCGGATAAAAGTAACCTAGACATTCTTTATTTCTTTCAATTGTTTTAACAAGAACAACCAATTTTTTCACTTGGTGATAAAAAAATGTTCTAATTTTAAGCATTGTTTGAAACTTATTTGAGATCAGAAACGAAATGAATGTCTTTGACAGTGAAATATAGTTTCAAAGCACAAGCGTTTGAATAGTTTTCAGTTTTATGTCTAACGAGTGACCAGTGATCTCAAGTGGTTCAAGTGCTCACATTATCAATTGGAAATGGACTCATTTCCCATCCGTTGGTTGTGTCCGCTCACAAAACTTCTATTAATATTAATTTCTAACACTTTTTATATTTTAAAAAACTATTTGATAACTAATTGAGAGCTCGAAATCTAACCCATGAAGCGATACTCTCGCTAACCATTTAATTATTTTAATCGTGTTTTTAAAAATTAAATAAATTTGTTGTTAATAGAAATTATTAGATTTGTTACAAATATCAAAATAAGATACAATTATAAGAAATGAGTCATTTTTACTGAATTAGTAGTAAAAACAAATAAACGATTACTTAATCTCTTGACTGCAATCGCTTGACTGTCTGATTGCAGGAGAGAACAGATCTGACATAAACTCTATTTTTAATGATTCAATATTTAGACAAATAGTTCAGATATTTTACAGACATTTATGACTTGTGTTGAGTGAGAATCATAAGAACGGTATCGATCTCTTCGATATAGTCTCCCATTTGAGACAATATCTCTTGAAAGCAGTTATGGGTTCGATATTTGCATAAAGCCATCACTTGTTGGCATCGATCGCACCGGACGTTCAGCTTCGAGAGCATGTTCTGCAAACTTCGTGGTATTGGCGACACGTTTTTGCTTGGGTTGACTCGTAGGCCGTCGACGGGACAGGAGGTCTTCACATCGAACCAGTTGTCCAAACAGGACCGGCAGTAGAGGTGTTGGCACGGAATGAGTTGAACGGCGTCTTCCAACACATCGGTGCAGATACTGCACATGAATTCTTCGTCGACCCGATCCACGAATATATTTAGATCGAAACCCATTGACACGAATATAAACTCAAATCTTAATCAAACCGTAAGACTGTTTGCAAATCAAATGAAAGTTTATTTTTGTTTCTCTTTTCAGATATCTATTGTAAGTAACGCTCGAAATGGGAAATAAAAACTGAGATAAAACTCATTACGAGTTCTATAGTTCTGTTCTCTTCGATTGTATTCATACGAAAGGCTACGAAAGGCTACGCAACGATAAAAAGACGAATGAAAACTGTGTTTTAAATTGAAGTCTAATAAGTAGTTAAACGTAATGTTATGCGACTTCTAATCTCTAAATAACTACAATATCTTATCGCAGAAGTTATTGTCCAAACATTATTCCAACTATACGTTCGAAAGGATGTGATTCTATAGCTATATCGCAATTGTTCTGTAGCTCTAAAACTGATTTATAATTCAATTGAAACGCATCTGAAAACCAGATTTCGATTTTTCGCTACAATTGAAAACTTTTGTCACTTTTTTTGTTCATTTTATGTTTGTTTTAGTCTTTTTTAGTTATTCTGTGTTTTGATATAAGCGTTGTTTGAGGCGAACACACAATAGAATAACTGATAAGCAGTTTATAGAATCAGTTCATTATATACAGGAATTAGAAACAAAAGTTCAACAAAAGTTAAATCAGTTTTTATTTATTAATGATTAGAAAAATATTGAATTAAAAACAAATTAATTAATAAATTACAAAATATTTCGATTTAAGTTATTTCGCCAAATATTTATTCTTAATTCGAGTGAATCTCGATTTCTGTTTTGGAGTCATTTTATTGTAGATATCACTGTTAAGTAGAGTTAAAACATAACTCATAACCAGATCTTCCAATTTGGTGGCCATGGCTTTGAGCGAACAGTTCTTTTGAGCCAACCGTTGTTCCTCCAGTTCCAAACTCATCGATTCCGCCTTTTTATTCAATCGGTATTTCCGTGCGGCCAAGCGTTCGGTTTCCCTCTTCCGGCTCAGCCTCACTTTGGGCTTCAAACTGGGCCGACCTCTCCGGCGCTTCGGCGGGCATTCCAGGGCATCGGCAGGGGTTTGTACATCAATTTCTGAACCCAATGTCAAACAATCGCCAATTTTTTGCGTTTCGATGCCTTCAAAGTCTTGGTAGAACTGATTAAGACTAGCCTTGTCTGGAGTGGACGGCTCGGGCTCTTCGGTGAACAGAGTTCGCATAGTAGTGGCCACTGTTGGGCCGAATATATAATTAAATGCATTAATTAAATTGTAATAACACTTAAGAATCGATTCATTACATCCATAATCGGAAGCGATCACTTCAAGCAAGTCTTGATACTCCTGTTCGAATGGCTGGAATGGACCATGGCCAAATTGTTGATCCATTTTCGACGTACTTTATTGATTCATCACTTTATAATACTGTTCAGAAAATTTGATTTTAGTTTAATTTGATTTAATTTATGAGAAATAAGTTATTTATTCAATAAATTGATTCAAAACATAATAAAAGGATAAAAATATAATTATATTAAAGTTAATAATAGATTAAAATAAGTAATAAATTGATAATTAATTGTTATATTTTGAAAAAATTCAATTTAAATATTTAGTGAAAGTGTTTTCAATTGAGTTTTTACTCACCTTTTGATGTATTAAAGTTGAAGTATGACTCAATAATATTAGTCTTATCCAAATTCACTTTAATTTAAAGATTGGATTTCGAATTTGGATAAAAATGGCAGTAAATGGCTAAATGAAGAGAAGAGAAGACAATAACTTTTGGTGTAATACTGTTTGGCTGATATGGATCTGAATTAGTTTTTTCGTCTGCGACTCAAATATAGGAATCGTATAGTCAGTACTGGTTCGCCATTTGTGTCGTCAGACTAGTGTTGTGCTGACACTCGAAACTATAGGTATAATAGTGTTGAGCTGTTTATAGTGAGTATTGCTTTAAATTAATTTTATTATTACATATAGTCTATATCTCTGACGACCAACTCTGACTCTATGGCAATAAGATTTGCTGCACTATAAAACAGTATCAGTAAATTGAACAAGTTTGATATATATAAACTTTAATTTCCAATACGTATTTAACTAATATTTTATTTAAATTTTTAGATTAAACTTGCTAAGAAATATAAATTGTTTAAATTAATGTGAAAATAAATAAATAATAAACATGAATAATTTTTAATGCAATTATTGATTAGTTTAAACTTAAAAATTTATAAATAACTATAAATTGTAAATTAAAATAAAATGTACAAGAGTATATTTCATTCCAAAATTAATTTACAGATCAGTTTATACTAAAATTTAATTTTTTTAAAATAATTATTTGATAAAAGTAATATTTGATAAAACTTTTGATATTACTATCAGTTTAGCTTGTTTGTTTAACTTATTTTAAATATATTTTTAATTTTAAACCTTAAATAAAAATTATTATTATTTAAGTTTAAAGTATAAATAATTTTCTAAAAATTGACCTGGGAATTTGTTTATTAATTAATATATTATTTAAAATGTAAATTAATTTTTTACATATTTAAACAATTAATCTATCAATCGACTTGAGTTAAGATATGTTCTTGGTTGTATTTAGTTTTGTATAATTTATGCGTTTCTATTTATAACTCTAACAAGTTCAAACACATTTCAAAAAATAAAATAAGTTAAATATAATTTAAATGTGTTGAAAATTAAATTTAATATTGAAATATATTCAATACAATCTTGTTCAATTTACAAATGTTTTAGAATTAGATAAAAAAATTTCCGACGCTCAACTGAAATAGACTACACGTTAAAAATATAAGTTTTAAAGAGATTTTATTTAACTATATTCGACCAAAAATGCCCTTGCTTATGTTAAAATTCTATTTTTAATTCTCTCCACATTTAATTGGCGTTAGTGAATGCAACTTGCAAATTTTTAGATTTTTATTTGGTTAAACTTACAATCAATTTATGCATACATGCTACAATGTTCATATAATGTTTTTGCATTTTTATTAAAGTTGTAGTTCTGTTCACTTTTAGGCACATAATCATCAATACATACCATTTGTTACAACACTACAACTTCGCACTGCGTTCCTATTCGTCAAATACTATTCGTCGAATTCTGCGCTTAACTGCGATTTTATGCACACAATTTGAGTTTCTCTGCGATTTTACTTATAAACGCAGTTTATTATGTCTGATGCTAATTTGTGGCTTGCTATTTTTATTTTGTAAAACAATAACTATTTTTAATGAAAAAATATATTTGATTTATAAAAATTAATTTCTAATAAAATATTTATTCAAAATAAATTTTAAAATATAGACATGTTTATAGAATTTTTGTACTTAGTTATTATAGAGTTCACATTGCTTCTTAAATATCGTGCATGCTTATACAATATTTGTGTAAAAAGATTAATTTTATAAAAAAAAAAATTTTTTGTATTTTTTGCTATTTATTAAAATCTATATAGTTCAATATTTGAATAAATTAATACTACACAAAAAATTGAGGTTTTATGTATTTAAATTTATTTTTATTTTAAGTTATTTAATTTATTTAAAAAATAGTGAATAAAAATAAAAATATTTGATTTCTATGACATTAATCACAAATTTTGTTAATAATTTTTGAAAATATTTGAGACATTTCTATGAAAATATGTTATCATGTGGGAATATATTTAATTTGACATTAATTAACTGTTGATTAGAAAAAAGAGTTATAAAAATATAGTTTTTAATTAACATGCTGCAACTGAATCATGATACTTTAATCAAATTTGTTTGCTATCATATATTTGCGGTTATTATACAGTGGTTTGCGATACCAATGCGTAAACCTTATGATTATTTTAAGTGTTTTTATCTTATTTGTCGCAAAACCTTCAAATATTGTAGACATTAATTACCAACAAATGTATCACTAGTTTAGTAATTAGTTTAGATTCAAAATTGGATTAATCGATGGCTAAGTTATTGTACAAAAATCAGTTTTCATTTGTATTTTTGTCGGTTTTGTTAGTTTCGCACAAATCGATTGATTGTACGATACGATCGACAGTAGATTCGAGCGATTGTGTCGATTGTAAAAAGACATTCATTTATTGCACTAATAATTACATTAATAGCAATTCATCCGAATTTACAGTCGGAGTTGATTCGTGTGAATGCAGTGCTAACTATCCGATTGTATTAGATAACAGATTTTGTTTATCGCACCGGCATATCAATCAGAGTTGTTATTTTGAAGAGCAGTGTCGACACAAGAATAGTCATTCGAATATCGGGTGCTTTCGAAACGGCGTAAATCTATTGGAAGCGGCGAATGCAGTCAATCAGATCGTCAACACTCTGTCGTCTAAATCTCAATCAAAGACTGATTGGGCTTTTTGTCAGTGTTTCCCGAATTACGAATATTCCGAAGAACAGGGAATCTGTTTTTGCAGAAATGATTCGAAAATCGGCAAAAGTTCAAAATGTGTGTCGAAAGCGCTTAACCGGGTTAGTGGGGAAGAGTTAGCGACGAGCCAGCTACAATTGGCCGAAACAATAGTGTTTTGGATTATTTTGATGTTGTTCTTGACACTAGTTTTTATGCTCTTAACAATCTATCGTAAGTGCTATTGCAGTCCAAATACTTTTGTCGATTACAGACCAACTGTTACGACAGGAAATACTCGACTTGACATCAGATTCATAAATAACTTTAATGAACGCCAGACTATAAATCTAATTCAAGACCAACCGCCCAGTTATGAGGAAGCGACTCATGTTTGACATTTTTTTCCACAGTTTTTAATTATTTTTTGTACATTATTTCATAATTTAATTAATGATGTTCTCATGCTTGGAATCGACGCTTTATTACAATAGTTAATAAAATATAATTGTATTCAAATTAGCTAAAACTGAACATTTATTTTTTTATCTTTATTACGTGAACTTCAAAATAAACTTTTATTTATTTTTTATTTAGAGAACATGAGATCATATTTGAGGGGAAAAAGTTGTTTTAGTGGTTAGAAAATGCATTTGAAGAATGCAATACAACTATGTCTGCAGAAAAACATTGAATGTTTGACCTATTCTTATGTTACAAAATAGTGTTTAATTATTTAGTTAAACTAAACATTATTATTAAGTTTGCAAGTTCTTATTTTTGAAAAACAATTGGTATTTTGTAGTTAGTCTTCGTAAACATAAATTGATTTTTAATTACAATGTTTCGCCTATTTTACTCTTGAAAATAATTATTCAAAACTCGAAGTGAAGACAAAGTTTTGGTAAAAGAGTGGGAAAGCAAACAGTAGTAAAACGAGTGTAAACTCAATCAATCATTTAGTTTGAAATGTTTAGGCAAATCACAACTAAATATGTAATTAATGTCTTACGTGATCTGATGTCCAATTTTTATCACATTTAATGCCACTTCAGTTGATAACTAAAGTTTGAGCCAAACCTACACTTTAAGCCAAAATTGAAATACAAATTATTGTTAATTATTAATATTAAAAAATTAGTTTTGGATAATCTTTGGCAAAATATTGAGAGCATATCATCATATTTTGGCCGAATATTCAATTAATAACTGATATAACGGTAGAAAACAGTTATTAAGTTTGTCTAACAAATCGGTTTCTCTCTGCCCTCCCCCTCCTCTCCCCCTCCTCTCTCCCGATTCTTTCAAATGAGTTCATTAAGAGTCTAATTATTATTTTCTTTTCTATAAATTATTTATTTTCACTTTTGTTGTATACTTCTAATGAATGAATGCTTTCTTTCTTTGAACTCTCGACTCATTCACTGAATGAATGAACAGTTTTAACTGGTTTTGAAATTTTCAGATTTATATTCACTTAATAGTTATATAACTTTAATGACATTAATGGCGAGAAGTATTCAATAAATCAATAAATCATTGATTTGCACAATATCTAGATCTGAACCGAATATAACTATAAGTATTGATTGAATACAAAATCGTCGATAAGTTCTCAATTCAAACCTTCCTTTTCTTTATTCACTTCCATATCAAGACATTTAAAATTATAATTACGAGAAATGATTGACATTTGATGAAATGAAAATACAATATCTATTGTATACAAAATATAAACTATACTTACTGTATATACCCTTACAGTTATATACTGTACAAAATTTCTTCATTCATCGCAATTCGGATTTTTTCAATAAAACATTTTTTTGATTGAATAGTGAAAGTAAAACGACATAACCTTCGATCAGATATCCTTCGAAATACAAATTCAATTCAAACATTTCGTACCATTTATACCATTTTTTGAATTTAATTAAGTAATCCAAATAAAATTGAAGTCAAAAAATGTTTATTATTTTTTAATAAATAAATTTAAAATTTTTTTAGGAAAGAGAGAGAGGGAGGGGAGAGAGAGGGAGAGAGAATCAGAAACAAAAGAGAGAGAGGGGGAGGGGAAGATAGAGGGGAGAGATTTAGAACCAGAAAGAGAGAGGAGAAAGAGGATGGGGAGAGATAGAATTGGAGGAGAGAAAGAGAGACCGAGGTAGAAAAAGACAGAGAGACATATATAACCGCTTTCTATATTTAATATATTTTTCAAACAAATTGTTTGCTCATCTCTCGTTCACCCCTTTGGTTATTTCTCGCCCGAAAAATTATTGTTAAAATTGACGTTTAAACTATTGTTTTAAGTAATTTGGTTTAAATTTTTGATTAGTGGGGAAAGAAACTAATAAGCTCCTAGACATTTGAATTATTTAGATGTTTTTTAACTATTATTAAATAAATAATTAAATTAAACAACGCTTCAAATTATCAAGAGTATTATTTTCCAATTCAGAAATATAGAGCAAACATAAATACAAAAATAATTAAAAACATTTAGATTTTGCAAGCTAAATTTATAATTAGATTTTAGGATTATTTTCTTAAAAATATTATATGCTTATC
>JAQFXP010000014.1:0-81509 GCA_034693685.1 Belba bartosi | reverse complement strand
GTAAAATGAGTTGGTCTGGAGTGCGCATTTTTGTACTACTTCGATTTTGATCACACATTTCTGAAACTGACTGTACAATATTTAAAGACATTTAAATTTTGCACTTATTTTTTCAAATTGACCTTATATAAGTTCTAAACATATAGCAAAAAATTAATTTAATTATTTTGTAAAATATTGCAGCCATTAAAAAAATTTTTTTTTAATAATAGTTTTATTTAATAAATTCTTGTTATTGTTTTATTAATGTTTTCGAATTTATACATACAAATAAAACTAAATTGCTTAAATTGCATAAAACATTTTAAAAATATTTAGTGCACTGATTTAATTTATAATTAGAATATTTATCTTGTTCACAGAGTTAAAAAATGTTTTTATTTTAGTTAAATTATTCGTATATATCGACTTGGACGAATTCTTTATAATTGGATTAAATGATATTGATAAAAGATATGCAAAACAGCGAATTTGGCAAAATCATAGGCATAAACAGCGAAAATATTTTATTGATATAATTGATATTTGAAAACATAATTTATGCTAAAATTAAAACAAAGATAACTTTCAAATTAAAATTAGTAAAACAATTTTAAAAACAATTTGAAAAAATTAAAAACAATAAACTAAAGTTATCAATAAATTTCAAAATTAATTAAATTATAAAATGTTGAAATACTTATAATAAGTATTAATAAAATTTGTTGGATTCAGTCAGTTTTCTGTTTAAAACAAATGATTCGCTTTATAATTTTAATGTTTTACTTTATAGTTGTAAACTATTTACTGTATATAAATAATTTTTTTATATTTAGAAAAAAAGTTAATATTGCATTAAACAAATATACTCAATAGAATAAATAACGTTTACTATTTATTTTGTTATTAAAATAATTTTCGCTTAAAATGCATACGCTGAAATGGATTTCGCTCAAATTGATATAAACCTAAATTATTTGAAGGAAATAAAGATTATCTACGTTAGTTTAAGTCGCCAATAGAGGTGTTAAGGAGATTTTATTGTCTGTAATGTTAATTTAATCTAAAATATAATTGTAGTTTTTATTGTAGATTGACACAATAAAAATAAATAAAATTAACTAAAAACATATTTTGAAAACAAAAACGATAAAACTAGAACATTTTGAGTCAAATAACAAACAATTTTTTTACTCAATTTTTTTATATTCAATGTACTTAATTAAACTACTAATTCAATGTAACATAAACATTTTATGTAATTCAAGATATAAAATTAATTAAATTAAATTTAAAAGTTTTAATAATTTTGACAATTTTTTATATATCAAATAAAAATGTTATTAATTTATTTATAAATTTCATCTTCTACTTTACTTCGTCACTTGAGTTTTTAATCTAAAATTTTATTTATTCCGTTATCGCATAAATTTTATAAATCTTATAAAGATATAAACCAGAACAAATTTTAATAGAAATATTAGATGCAGAACATCTTCAACCGTTTTTAGAATTTTGTCGTCTCTGATGACTAAAATATAATAGAAATTTATATAATTAATTAATTTAATAAATAAATTATTTAAAATAAATAATAAAAACAAATAATTAATTTGATACAATTGATCTGGCCAATCAAAAGCAGGTATACAAGTTAGATCATGCAACTCTAGAGCCGGTGATTTATTGGGTAATGCTTTAAAAACTCTCGCCGAACAACATCTGGATTTCTATTAAAGAGTTCATTAAAAACTTAATTATAAATAATTGTATAAATAGTAATTAAAATAAAATATATAAAACATTATAGGCATGCCTTAATCGGGCATGCGGTTCCATTATTATTATTATTATTTAAACAAGATGTTTCCAATAGTTTAAAATCCAGAAAATAATTGGTTCCAGCTACAACTTGAGACCTGGCTCTTAATACTTTACCAATTTTTTGAAAAAACTGTGTATAATTAGATTTATTTATCTCAAGTTTAAGAAATGATAAAATTTCAGATAAAACACTTTGTGGATCAATGTCATTTGCACTACCTGTACGAGATTGAGATTGGAGCAATGTTTGTGCTTGTACTTTACTATTTTTTGCTTTAAATTCAACAATAAATGAAATTAAAATCAAAAATATTAAAAGTTGACTAAATTTATTCATTTTGTTTTTATTAATATATAAGTGATATAGATGACTCTGGTAGTTATTATGGTGAAATATTTAATCACTTTAGTGTGTGGCCTCTGAGTATATATACCGTAGAGGGTGGGGGTATATATTTGGAAAACTTAGAACGTGGGGAGTTTAAATAAAAAAGTGTTATTAACCGAAATTGAAAACTTAAAAAATTGTTTTTGTAAAATTGATTTGTAAAATTAAAAAAAATGTATTGAATATAAACAAGCCATGACTATGAGTCCGCGTTTATTTTTTACAGCTTTAAGAATTTAAATTATTGTTTTTAAAACATTTAAAACAATTAAAAATTAACTATATACATTGAGCGATTGGTAAAATTAAGTTTATACAGTATAATACAGTATTTGAAAATATAAATTAATACAATTAGAATTTTATTACAAATTTTTTTTTGTAATTCCTTTGATTGTAATCATAACAAAAGAATTTGAGAGTAGAATATAAAATATGTTTGGATTAACTCAGAAATAGTTTAGGAGAAACGCATATAAATTTTGTACCAAATGCATATTGGCGAGATGGATTTAAGCCAGTTGGAGTGAAGGGAGTAAAGGAATATGATTTCCATAAATTTTTTTTTTATAAAAGTAATTCCGGGCTCTAACTGTTGACTTCATCTATTTGCGGCACATACTGTATATTTAATATTTTATTCAATTCTCTTCGGCTGCCGGCAAATCAGGTGGACTAAATTTATGCTAACTAAATGCTAGGGAGATTTAAGTATAACATTTAAGTATAAACATAATAAATTTAATTTAACAAAACTTGATAGAAAAGATTCGTCAATTGGCTTAAATCAAACTAATAATTTTTATTAGACAATATATTCTATCTTTGCTGTCATCCCATTTTTCCTAATCCCAAAATTCCTAATCCAAAAGATTTTAATCTCAAAAGTTCTAATTCTCAAAAATCCTAAAAAGTTTTTATATTCCCAAAATTTCTAATTATATTAAATAAAAATTGATAAACAATTAGAGAGACTATTATTTAATATGTAAAAGTGTTAGTCTATTTATGATTTAATAATAATTAACTAATTGTAAATTATTAATATCTTTTAATTAACAAGTTTAAAATATTATAACAAAATAGTATAACTAACTATAAATTTATAACTAATAGTATCAAAATGTCAAATAGATACAAAATGCTAGAACAGTTAAACTGATTATGGTAACTAATTATGTTTGCAGGAAAGTATTTATTTTAGTCATTAAATATTGGTTACATTTACTATTTTAATTAAATTAAAACTAATAAATTTACAAACACATAGTACACTTTATCCTGGATATAGTAAATCGCTCGGTTCTGTAAAATTCGTTTACTATAAACAATCAAAATTTTATAATATATTTGAACTTGGCTTTTATCAAAACGTTTACTACAAGCGGGTATTACCAATAAACGGGTTAACAATAAGCAGGATAAACTGTAAATATTTCATAATATTATTTTATTTTTAGAAATTTTGGGATTTTTTCTTATATTATTAGAAACTTTGGGATTAGGTTTTTTGTAAAATTTTTTTTAGTATCTTTGGAATTATGAATTTTGGGAATTAGGAAGAATGATAGGTTGAACCCTATTTTTTATTAAATCTATTCTATCTATATATTAACAGTGTTGCACAAATTCAAAAATCTATATTTAAAATGAAATCGTAATTTTCGTATTCAAAATCTACCTTGCTAATGTGTATTCACATCTAGCAGTCATCCGTGTGCCACACTGATCATTAAAATTGTTATTATAAATAAATTTAAAAATTTTAAAAATAAAGCACAAATAGCAAACTTATAAAATATCTATACCAATGTAAATTAAATATATAAATGCCATATATGAAAATATGTTACTATTATATATATTCAAAATATTAATCATGAATTTGTTTGAAAATATTTTATAATTGTCCAAAAATTGTTAATACGTTATATGTTTTATTTGTCTTATACAATTGATACAACTTTAAAAACTAAACTTAGATAACTTATAAAGTTGGTAATTTATCTGCAAACAAAGAATTTAAATACAACAAGAATATTTTAAAATAGTCTAATTATATTAAATGCAATTAAGAGTTTTATTCAGGGATTGAGAAGGTCGGCCGATCTAAAGGGGAATCAGGAGAGAGATTTTTTCAAAAACACTTAAAAAGCCTATATATTTATAATAAAAATTTTCTTAATTTAACTGGATTTAAACTAAATTTAGTAAATTTAATTGGATTTAAACCGGATTTAAAAATTTGGCAAAAAATTCAATAAATTTGTCGGCTGCCTTCGTCGGCAGGCAAAAAACCGAGGGGGTACCTTTTCGCAAACTAAATGCTAAAAGGGGGATAAATACCAATTTTTAAAATCAGTTTTGCCTGATGAGTTTTGCCTGATCTTACAATGCCTGGTTTTATTAGAAATTGTTTTAATTAATTTGTTTAATGTTTTAATCTAATATAAAAGTATTATAGAAAAATATTTAAGATAAAAAGACAAAGAGACAAAAGCAAATGATTATCTATTATATATATTACAGATTATAACAAATATGATGAGGGAAAGTTGGAAATAAAAATATAGATAAACAACATTTTTATTTTATATATAAATTAATAAAATTAAATTATTAATTTCTGTCAATTTATTTAGTATTAAATTGTATTAAATATTTTTACAATATTTAGTACATTGAACTAGCAATATTGTTTTTAATGTGTTTATTAGTTCAATGTACTAAATTAAACTATGAATTCAATGTAACATAAACATTTTATGCAATTTAAGAGTAAATGAACTAAATTTAATTTTTAATTTTTAATAGTCTAGGCATTTTAATTTAAACTATTTATATATTAAATAAAAATGGTATTTATCTATTATTAATTTCAACCTCCAACTTTTTTTTGCTATTAATTTGAATTGAATTTAAAATATAGCTATTTATATTTGTCTTGTTATTTTATATAAATTTTATCAGATTAAAATAATAAATACAAATCAAAACAATTTTTAATAAAAATTAGACAGACACAATTAGAATATCTTCGTCGTTTTAAAATATATTTAAAAATTTTTAATCATTAAAAAATAATTATAATTAAATTAAATTTAAATAATAAAATTACTAGTAAAATTAATTAATTAATTTGATATAATTAAACTGGCCAGGTAAAGTCAGGTATGCAAGTTAGATCATGCAACTCTAGAACCGCTGGTTCATTGGAATATGACTGGAAAACCCTCGCCGAACAACCCCTCGATTTCTAATGAAATGTTAAGTAAAAACAAAATTTTAAACAATTTTATAAATAGTAAATTACAATAAAATATATAAAATATTTTATGCATACTTTAGTCAGACATTCGACTCCATATTTCTTAGTTTTCGAACAATATGATTCCAATAATTTGAAATCCAGAAAATAATTGGTTCCAGCTACAACTTGAGACCTGGCTCTTAATATTTTATCAACTATTTGATAAAACTGAGAATAATTTGATTTATTTATCTTGTATTGAAGAAATAGTAAAAGTTGAGCTGGAACTTTAGTTGTATCAATATCAATCGGAGTACCTGGAGCTAATTGTGGTGATGCTGGTAATTGCGGCAATACCTCACCATTGTTTGGCTCTTTTAATAATTTTTGAGCTAGCCTGTCTTTTGCTTTGAATGCAATAATAGGTGAAATTAAAATTAAAAATATTAAACGTTGATTAAAAATCTTCATTTTGTTTTTATTAAAAGTAAAATTTAATCAACACGCAAGTAAAATTTTTAAAATTATTTAATTTTTTAAGGTGTGCACTTAAAAATATTTTATCCAGATAAAGTAATTGCTATTAATAGTTGCTATGCACATAATATTTAATATCTAAAATAATTAATTAATTAATATGTTTTATAAAAAAAATGTTAAAACAACAAAATTTTAAATAAAAAAAACTGACAAGCAAAATGTGTACAATTTAAATAATTTTTTGCTTAATTAAGTAATAAAAAGATAAAACATGTAAAGTTTGATTTTTAAACTTAAATTATAAAATTTGCTTGACAAATTAACCTTGCACAAATAAAAATAATAAACTCAAAAACAATACTATTAAAATTAAAAACTTTATTTTTTTTTAATATTTAATAAAAAATATAAAATTACAATAATTTATTTTTTAAGATTATTATTTGGCCTGGCACATTTGGGACAGAAGTATTTTTTTGTGGGTCTGGAGCCAAGGACGAGACACAACTACGACATCGCATACTTCAGTTCTCTGCAAAACATATACAAAACTTGAATGAATAGAAAAACTAAACGAAATATTAATCAAACTTACGATTACACTACAGTGAGTCAGGTCTGTCTGATCGCGTCTGCAATCGGTTTCCTCGACTTCAAGAGTGATATAATACTTAACTCCGGCGACCACTTGGGACTCAGTCTTTACTACTTTCCCCAATTTGATGGCATGGGCTGTATTGATGCTGCCTTTGATTCGGGTAAACGCATACATTATCATCTGCTTCACCACCGGGTTGTTTGGATCAACTACTTTGCGTCGACCTATTGGTTGGTGAGTAGTCAAAAGAGCTGCACTGGTAGTCGCCACAAATAAACTCATTACAACAATAAATTTCATTTTTATTGGTTTTAGTTTTATTAAATTTATTAATAATTTTTTAATAATAGACTTCAGAAGTAATCTTATATTAATTATGAAAACTCTTTATTCACTTATATATATAGTAACAAAGTTTGAGATTCTTATCGTATGTATAGTTCTAATGAAATTGTCTGAAACGAAGTTTATTTAGTGATAGCTATTTAATATCTGTTTACAAATATTGCAATAATACCCCATTAGAGCTAATATTTTGTATTATAGTATTATAATATAATTGGCTTTTATTAAAACTTTTATTGTATTTTGTTATTAACAAAGAAATAATTACTGATTTAATATTTATTATTAGCTAATAATTAAGTATTTTTCCACTAATAAACAACTGATTAGACAATTAAGCGGATTTTATAAATATATTTTTTAAAGTTTTATCTAGAATTGATGACAAGAATATAATTAAGTTTTATCTTAGATTTGATTAAAGTTTTTATTTATTTTTTTAATACTCTTTTAAAAATACATTTAAAAATAGTTTTATCTCTAATTTTTTTTAACATTTTACATAAGATTTCATTAAGATAGTATTTTATGTTTAAAGTAAACAGTTGCTTTGCTTATGTAAGTTGATTAATTCTAGGATGTAATAGATGTATTTACACAATATAATTATTTGTTTAAATATAATTCAATGTAACATTGCTAATGAATTCTAACAAATTCTTATGAAAATTGTTTTTGAAATATTTTCTTTGCTTTTTAAATGCAAATATTTAATAAATATTAATATTATATAACAACTAATTAACAAGAATATTTAATACAGAATATCTTTAAATAAATGCAATGAACGTAATTGATTTATTTATATTTAGTTTTCAATATCATAACAATGTGTTTAATGGGTTAAAAATACTTCATTCAAAAAATACGTAAAATATCAAAGAAATATTTATTCCCTAAAACAAAAATCAAATAAACTTTTAATAAACTGATCGCCAAAATCAAACATAAAATTTACAAAATTTATACATACTTTATGTACATAAATATCAAAAACCCAAACAAATTGTAAATTGGGTTTTAAAAAATCAAATGAATTCAAAATAAAAAACAAAACAAAACTTAAAAATAAATTAAAACCAAATTAAACCGAAAAATGGGATTCATATCATTGTTTCGAGTGCCGGTGCGAACCCTAATCTATAAAACCATATATAAGGGACCGTTTGATTACAAGAGAGACCACACGAAGGCCTATAAATACCCGTTCGGTGTCAACAAAAGTGCACTTCTGGACGAGATTAACGAAATCAATCAAATGAGACAATCGGAGCTCAAACAGGTCTCACCTATACATCTCGTCTGGAGATACAAAACTATGTCTCGTATTCCATGGTTTGTATTAATATTCAATCATTCAATTTAATTGCATTTATTGTCAACCTATTGGCCACTAATCGAGTGATTGATTCGCAAATGACTCGAATGACGCTATTATTTGAATTATCTTATATCTAATGTCCATTTACTTTAGCCATAGATTGTGGTCAACAATGAGTTGATTTCAGTTTTTATCTAAAATTCTTAGAAAACATTAGTTTTAATGCAATTAATGATTAATTTAAATAAAAATTAATAAATTGATTGAATGTCTGTCTGTGTGTCTATAGGACCCAAAAGTTCGTATTAAGTCATTTGGGTTTACATCATAAGGATTGCGGAATTCCCGTCATTTTACCGAATACTCCGCACTTTAACAAACTCTTATGGGAAGTAAAACACTTAATACGTCTAAAACCGGTCTCTTTTCCCGACGGCATACCCACCGAAGAGGACATCGGGTGCGTCAAAGTCGAACTCCATAGCGGGGTTATGAATGTCAGCAAAAGCTATAAAGTGTCGAAAGAGAGGTTAGATTTGGCCAAAAGCGATGACATCTTTTACGGCCGATATCTGAGAGAGTATTTGAAGTGGAGTTCCGGTCTTATCGGTTATGGTTTGCCCTCTTCAGACATTTTGGACTTTGACGGCAATCATATATCGGAATTGGAGGCCAAAGTCAGAAATTCTAATAAACATCAGCACCCGTTGTATCAGAATAGCGTTTAAGTAGTGATTTAATAAAGTTTACGTTTTTTAAAAATTATATCTTATTATTTATTTTAGCATTTTTTGGTTATAATTGCAGTAAATGTTTGAAATTCAAACTTTGAATGATTGATAAATTATATTAAAATTTTATTTTAATTAATTTTAGAAATAGGGTTTACTGGTTATATGAATGAAAGGTATATTTAATATGCAATTGATTTCTATTTTATATCTGATCTGTATTTACAGTTGTTGTAAATTACAGTAATTGTTATGTTTTTTCGTATATTTTTATTAAAAATATATTAACTCATCAAACAATGTCTTAAATGGTTGGAAACAATGTTTCGGTTGAAAGGAACGAATATTTTGTTTTTTGTTCCACTATTTTGGCTGATTTTTCCAAAAAATGATTGAAAAAAATGTGGATTTATTTGTTTGAAGAGCAGAACGGGTTTAAGAGTCAGTTTTGGAAAGTTTTTATTGCAATGAATTTGTGTCAAAATTTAATTTTCTTTTTATCAAATTTTTGTTTTTATGAATAAATATCAGATTTTAATTAGTGTTTTAATTCGGATTTATGTCAAATCTTAATTTTTATCAATAGTTAATCACAATATTTACAATACATATAAGGTTTTGATTACAACTTGATTTACAAGAGCTTATGAATTGGTTTCTCAAATACCGGTTATTTTTGCATTAAATGGATTTGCATTCAAAGCCTTCGTATAATCCGCACCCAATGACTGATTGCTATTATTACAGTCAAACCTCAGTCAACAAAATAATTAATTATTTTTAATAATTAAACTATATTTAAATAGAAAAAATAACCAGTTAATTATAATTTGGAAAAAAATAAAATTTATTTAATATTTTTTATTATAATAAAAATTAAGAATTTAGTTATAAAAATAATGTTTAACAATAAATAGATTTAACTGTAATCAACAATAGATAACAAAACTTTTATAGAGAGGGAGAGAGTGTGTAATAGAGAGGAAAGTCAGCAAAAAAAGTAAACAAAAACTAAAAATAAATAAAAAGTTTTCGATTTTTTAGTTTATTTTTAAATACATTTATTTTTATTATTATATTTTTAAAGCAATAACTTTATATACAATTTATAAACGAATAAATCGATTGTTTTTATATCCGTTTTATTAATTTAACCCAAAATTCAACGAAAAAAATGAGTTATAAATGCAATCAAAACAATACAACGACTGCTAAGTCTAATAGTGGCGACAAAACAAATAGCAATGAATTTAGTGATAAAAACAATTCAATTAAATTGATTAATAATAATAATAAATCGGATTTAGAGATATTAGAAGCCTCTAAAGTCTTGCATTTGGCTCTTCAGCAAATGGATGGAATCATTGCCAGTAATTGGATTCAAATTTTTGTTTTTATTAATACTTTTTGTCTTAAATATTGTTTTTTCACTACTTTTCCCGACAATAGGTTGCGATTCACTCATCAGTCCAGACATCAGTCAATTGAACGATTCGTCGGTTTTTACGTTTAATAACTTTAATACAATTTCTAATAACAATAATAATCACCAAAAACAGCAAAAGTTTAACCAATTGTTGACTGAATTGAATGAATTAATTGACAATAAGTCGATTAATAGCATTCAAATCGATAGAGAAAATCGTCGGCTTTTGATTGATTTGCTGAAGACGTTTCTGAAGAGTTCGGACCAGAAATCCGGACAAAATAGTTCATTAAAAACGGTATTTATTAAACATTTTATTTCATATATTTATTATATAAAAAAAATTCTAAAATTAAAAAACAGATAAAAAGCAAAAATTTGAGGAAAAAAGTTATGAAAAAAGTTGTCAAACGATTAATAAAGTTATCAAAAGTTTTAATGACTTTTCAGTAAAGTTATTATCAGTTATTAAGTCAATTAATTAATTAATTATATTTTGTTTTAAAATTATCTCTAATTTGTATCAAAAAAGTTTTTGAATGAATTTTTTAAAAATACAATATTTGCGTAAAATTTAATTTACGTAAAAAAACTTTTGGGGACTTCAGTAGAGAAGACGTAAAAAACGACTGAATAGTCGAGTAATAAGTTGTTTGAACTTTTGGCAAATTGTTTGAACACTGTTTTGGGCCCAAACGGTAGGCCTCGGTCTCTAATTCGATGTTTATCTAACGGTTCTCTGCATCTAATTTGTTGGCTCTGAGCCCATACCTACTCTCTCGAGAAGTACTTAAAAAGCAGTTCTGAAAATCGAGTGAAAACTAATCGAAAAAATTATATTTATTTCTCAGTAATAAACAAATTGTTCAGACATTTCGAGTTATAATTTATATGAAAACCCAAATGGAATTAATTGGTGTTATTATATCAATATTTGTTTAAACAGAGTATAAATTTAGTGAAAAACTAAACAAAAACTTCACGTTTTCTTTAGATAAGCAAAAATTCTTTTTGACTTTTCGTTATTATTTTAATCTCATTTTCAGTCCCTTTTGCCTCTCAGTTAGGGATTGTATTTCTTTTATTCTTAATTTTATGCAAACGTTTCCAAAAAAAAATTAAATGTTTTTCACTTAAACTTTGATAAAAAACTACAATAATTATGAATATATTGTCTCAAAAGTTTGCGAGATATTAGTGGCTTATGTAATGCCTTTACACTATAAGTTAAATTCAATTGAGTTGCTATTCATAGCTCAACCTATGATAAGACACACAACACATACGGCTCTCAAATCAGTTTTGGCACCATTTGGACGAAAGAGCTCTAAAATTATATTCGACTTTAAATGAATGGTTGGTTTTGACTTCCATTGCATTATAAGAAGTATAATGTGTTTATAAGACTTCAAATAAGCATTACTGAGACTTAAGACATATTGCTTTCAGTCGTCTTTTTTCCTTTCCTTTTGCTTACTCTTAATCACTGATCGCTCATTCAGTTTGTCATTCAAACCGTTATTTCATTTATGATATATTACTTTTGTGGACAAAAAATTTTTGCATTTTTTGTTACATTAATTTTTTACGGAATAAGTTATGCAAAAATATATGGATTATGCGCTGAAAACGGGTCTTAAGCTATGATTTATGTAACAGAAGTTTATTAAATTCGTAAATAATTTTTTCATTCAGTCACTACTGTTTTTCCAAAACCGGTCTTTAATACTATTTAATTATTTTCGTATTAATTGATATAAAAAACGTAACAATTAGTTGCAGTAATTGTTTTTGTTGTAAATATGAAGTGGTTTTCAGTGTTTTATCCCTAAAACGACTGTCCCTTCAAACTGATTCTTCTAATACTTGTAACACTTGTGACGTATATATTGATAACGATGTGGTCATCCCATTCCGCCCATTCCTCTCAATCGTCTTCGACTCAATCGATCCGAAAGCCGACGACTGACTCGTCTGCAGACAATTCGGTGAAAGAATTGTCTTCTGACGAAGAGGAGGACAACACTCCGACACCGACTCCTCCGGTCAATGATACCTATGACGAAGACGTTTGGAACGGCGCCACAACTCAAGACTCGCAACGAAATTGCACCCAAACCAGACGTACCTCTAATATAGACATCGAATCAGACAAACATCAAAGTGCACAACGACTTAGTGGACCACAACCGGCCGCACCGGCAGCACAACCATCGCTTCATGCATCGCCGCATCCATTACACCACTCGTGTTGTCATTGTATGAGTTCTTCAGTGATTGATAACTATTTGTCGACTTCTCGTGTCTTCCAAATGAGCGAAACGACGAACCGATTTGCGCCGATTGTCGCGAAACGCAATTATCGAGTCTGTGACCAATGCGGCCTCACCTGTGCTCATATGTTCTTTGAGCCAATGGCCCCCAATTATTGGGATCATGTCGTTCCACATCATCACAATATGCATCAGAACTTTCATTACCGAAAGGTTTTCCACAAATTTTCGAATATCTGTTCCACAAATGCTTGTCTTCAGCTCTTCTTTCAATTTAATTAGTTTTTGACTTTTTTTTAGATATTTTTGATTAGTTTAGAGTTTTTTAAAATGAATTTTTTGTCTGTTTTTTGATTTTAGTATTTGTGTTGAAATGAATTAACGACTTATTGATGCAAATATTGATTTGATTTGATATAATTGATTAGAATCTTCGCGAACCCGAAAAAATGCACGAAAAGCTCGAATACCTCGAAAATGAAAGACAACATCTCATTCTTCAGGTAATCTTATTCTTATAAATATTAAAATTTTTGTTTAGTTTCGAAACTTTGATTTAAATAAATAAATATTTCATATAAACCGAAAATATATTTCTAACTAATGCCGAGATTTGAATAATTGGATTTCGAAAACAAATTTTGGATTTATTGCTTGAATTCAAAATTAATATTTTTTTTCTTCTTTGAAACTCTGCATAAATTAATAGTTTCTTAAATCTACTTATTATTAGATTTGATCTAAAAAAGTACTTTTCGTTATAACAGTGTAATTATGGGTTTGTTTTTAGTGATAAATTAGTGAACAGTTTTCGTGTTTTATTAAAATTCTGAAACTAATGACTTAATAACTATTTTTATGAAGTGCTGTCGAAATGCAAGTTTGCAATTGATTGCAAGCCCTCCGGAAATATGTCAGAATCGATGCGCACATATCGTTCGCAATATTCAAATTGAGTTTTTCCTAAAGACAGTCAATTATCCCAATTATGCCAATTATAGGAATCTCTATTTACTCTATAATTATCTAATTTTTTATATTACTTTTACCGCAAATGTCTTTACACTTATATGTTTTTAATGTAATTTAAGCATCAATTCTAAAAAATATTTGTTTATTATTTTGTTTTTCTTTGATTTCCATCTTCTCTTCACTCCCTTTTGGCTCTGATTTGTAAAATCATTGCAAGAATTGCTTAAATTAATTGTTGATTTCGATTAGAGATTGCGATTCGAAAAAATAGATTAAAAAGATTATTAGATTTTTCTATTTTTAACATTGAATCCCTCGAAGAAATATTCTTCACATATTTGTTGAATAAATTAATAAAAAGCGAATAATTTTTAAATTTAAAACAAAATTATTAAATAAATTCTCGATTTAGAGATTTGATATAGACTTTGAGTTTTATGTTTTTAAATTCCATTCATCCGTTCAACTGTTGAATGCTTTTGTTGTAGGGCTGCACAGGGAGGGGATGCGGGGAATGGAGTGGAAATTCTTGAGTTAAATATATGCGAATTTTTGATTTAAATTGACAAAATTTACATATTCTAAATTATTGCCTAATTTGTTATTGGAGAAAAATCTTATTTATTTTAACTAGCATCGATTTATTAACAATATTTATTCTTCCCCTCCAACTCATTCCTCCCTGAGTTGGCCGAGTAGCTCATTCCAGCTATTTTTTCAATATAATGATTACAAATTCTTACTTGAAGTGAGTCTTCACAATAAAATAGTTACTATTTTTATACATTTGTAAGCATTAACACGAATTTCCGCAAAGAATAAGAATTTCAGTCAAACTATGAAATATTTTTTGTTATACAAAACAGATACAAATTTTCACGATTTTAAACATTTTTACTAAGTTTCTTGTTTATTATAAGAACTTAAGTGTATATTGTTTATTGTATTATGTTTTATTAAGTTAGTTTTGTAGTTTTTGAATAATTTGATTGAAAAGATAATTATTTAAATTTGAAATTTTTTTACTTAATATTTAATGAAAGGTAAATTGATTTTTGAAATTATTTAAGTAAATTATTTATTAAATTTTTATTTGCTGGGAATTTATCCTATATTATGGTGAGTTGAAGAATTAGTTTGATCTCCCCTGATTTTGAAAATTTGGATTTATTCCCCCCCCCCCCCTAGCATTTGATCCGAGAAAAGGTACTCCCCCTCGAGGTTTTGGGTTTTTTTCAAATTTTTTTGGGTTTTTGGCCAAAATTAGGAAATTTTCTCTAAATTGGTGCTAAATCTGGTTTAAATTCAGTAAATTTAACTAAATTTAGTTTAAATTCACTTTAAATTCAGTTTAATCAGGTAAAATTTTATCATAAATATATATGGTTTTTAAGCGTTTTTGAAAAATCCCTCCCCTGATCCCCTCCTAGGTTTTTGGCAAAAAGTTTGAGAAAATCCCTCCCCTGATTCCCACTTCGGCAACCTTCTCAATCCCTGGCTAAAATCAACATTTAAAAATCATTTTAGGCTAACGTTTAAATCATTTTTAGTAAAGCACTTAATTTTTAAACTTTTTCTTTTCATATTTGTTTATAAAAGAGTTATAAAAAAATTTCAACAATAAAAAAAAGATTTAGGTTTTCTAATGGAAATTATTTAAACTTATGTTGAATGGGGTTTGTTGAGAAATTCTAAAAATAAATTTTAATATTCAATTATTCATTAAAAATGTCTAATTGGGATAAAATTAATGTTTGTAAAACCAGAAATATTGATCGTATAGTTATAATTTATAAAGTATGGTCAGAAGAGGCTCGCAGTCTATCCCTGTATTAAATATTTTTGAAAATCAATTGATATTCATATCGATTAAAAATATTTTGACATCAATTGAAATCTTTTGAGTTTACCCTAATTTATGAAATTTTCAATTTTTCATTTGAATATCAAAAGAAGTATTAAATATCAGATGAGTTAAGATTAAAATTAATACAGAATTAATTAATAAGTTTTTAGAACAATCTTTATTAAGAATTTCGTGTTAAGTTATTTAAGATTTAAGCGATTGCCTACTCATACCAACCGCTTTAAGGCAAACGTTTAGTTATATAACAAATTGAAATTAAGGACAAATCTCTTGTTCTTTTTTATGAATATATATTTCCAAAGTTTAAGTTTAGCTAATTTAAGGCATTTATCATTAGATCCACTTTTAAGATATAAGTGCTTAATACCAATTAATACCTTTTATTTTATCGACTGATAAAGTGCTAAACACAACACATTTCGAACGTTTTTTTACAATTAAATGAAATTACTTGTTATTAAAATCAAATAAATTTATTTTGAATTTATGTTTTGAGTCATTCTTTCATTTAATCGATTGATTAAATTGTTTCAAACAATCAATCAATAGATGGGAATAATGGGCGAACAAATCGAATCCCAATCCGACAAAATCGGACATTTGGAGGAACTCTTGGATAACACAAAGTCTCAACTCATGGCCACCGATGAGCTCTTCCAACAGTCAATGTTTTCGAAGTCTTCGCTCGAAAATACAAAATTAGATCTTTTGTCTGAAGTGTCGAAACTGCGACTCGACTTAACCCAATGCGAACACCAGAGGATTGTGAACGAAGACAAGACTAGAAAATTGGAAAACGAATTGTCTGTTTGCAGATCCACTTTATTGGAAAAGGAGACCGAAATATCAGCTCTTAGGCTAACTCTGGCCAAAATGGCCAGAACTACGGGTTATTTGCTTACAGACAATGAGTTGTCGCTTCTCAGAGGAAAAAGTTTTGGAAACGATTTTATCCGAAATGTAAGTTATTTTAAAAAATATTTGAAATTAATTTATTAATAAATCGTTAGTTCGAATCAAAGCGAACGCAATCTTCGGCCGATTCACGAGTCACAGACAAACCTCCTCTTCCGACGAGTCAAAGGCCGGGCGCGAGTTCAGAGCCGGCCTCTCGTCGTGACAGCACAGTAAGCGACCGACAGTCGCCGTCGGCTTCGGCTATATATCGAGTTAATCCTCCGACTCAGCGAAGTGTGTCTCCGCTCACATCGATGGCCCGATCGACGTCTGCCGAGAATATGAAGCCCAAAGTCATGCCTTTCTCGAACTACTCAACACTGCCGCACCTGCACGGCGCACAAGTACTGCAACAAATACAGCAACAGTTACAACAACACGAGATGAGCAGTTCGTACGAAAGCGGACAATCGCCGACTACACCGAACTCAATGTCTAGTTTTCAGAACCATTCGAACGACAACTTGAGGCCAATGGACGCGTCGACGACCAGTAGTAAACATTCTGGTGTCGTATCATTTGGTAAAAGCTTTTTTTGGCTTAAAAGAGGCAAACGGGCCTCCAGTGCCCCCTGTTTAGGTGAAGGGCTACTCTTTTCTCAAGTGTTTTCTTTACTTATTGTTAATAACGATTAACTTTTCTAACGCTCGAAAACCAAAGACCTGTCTTAAGAGCTTTTGACTAAAAATAGCTGACATTTAGTGTTTCCCTAACTTTCTCTCTTCGCTCGCGTTTTGCACTAATGGGTATGAAATCCATTTGAATTGATTTGTCTTTTAGTTAATGTTTTTTTATATGTTTTGTATAAAATTTTTGCCAAACATTTGTCATTAATTAATCAAAATTTTATCTGAATTAGCAAAAGAGGATCAAATCATATCATCCGCGCGTTCATCGACTTCAGAGATACCGAACTCTATTCACTCCCTTTCCCTTGGAATGCAATTATCAAAAAATGAATCCAAACCTAAAGGCCTTAAACGGATATTTAGCCGGTATTTGAACTACTATTTTGATTTACAATTATTTGATTTATTACTTAAACTCTTATTACTTATTAGTCCGAAGAGAAGTCCTTCGACTTCTTCTGGTTTATCGGACAGTGGCTTCACTCGGGGAGGCTTTCGCTCGACTTCCGGACCAAGGCTTGGATATTCGCCGAGTATTAAGAAGAGCATTAAGTATTTGTTCCGTTTGTTTCCAGATTTAAATATATGTTTAATTGATTTATTTTTTTTTAATTTAGTATCAATTTAGCCTTTTCTCGTTGGGACACAAATCTGGTCGCGGATTGGTTTTCGGTGATAGGGCTCGGAATGTATTCGAACGACTGTAAGCGCTGGTGTAAGAACGGGGAACACCTAATGCGTGCGACCGCTCATGAGGTCGAAAAAGAGTTGGGAATTCGAAATGCTTTGCATCGAAAGAAACTCCGATTAGCCGTTTCTGCTATGAATCAGGAAACTGATGAACTGACCAAATGTGCCGATCAGTTGGACTACCTTTGGGTATATTTTGATTATTTAATTGTTATATTAGTCAAAGTTAGCTTAAATTTAATATTTTCACAAAATTTCTGACTTTGAGCTTAAAATAAGAATAAATTTGCAATAAATCTGAGACAATGATTGCAATTAGATTTGAAAAACTTTAATAAAGTTTTGCAAAAACCCGATTAGATTGCGCGCTGGTTGGACGACATCGGACTTCCCCAATACAAAGACGCCTTCTTAGACGCCCGGATCGATGGAAGAGTTCTTCATTATTTGACGGTCGAAGACCTGTTTAGTCTGAAAATAACGAGTCAATTACATCATGCGAGCATTCGGTGCGGCATTCGGGTGCTCAGGGAACAGAAGGTTATTTAAATGAAATTTAATAATTGATATAATTCTAATCGAATTCTCATTACTCAGTTCAACAGTCAATGTCTTAAGCGAAGAGCGGCCGCAGACGAGACCAACATTACTGAATGGATTCCGGGAGAGATCGCTCTTTGGACTTCTCATCGGGTGATGGAGTGGTTGCGTTCGATCGACTTATCTGAATACGCGCCTAACCTCAGAGGCGAGTGTTTTGTCTTTTATTTCAGATTTAACTCTATTTTGATTTAATCGGGTTTTACGTCAGACTTAATGTCAGTCAAGCATTAGAATAAACATTGAGTTTAGAGTGTATTTAGAGTTGAGATTCAAATAATAATCACTGTTTTGGCAAACCTTGAAATAAACAAAAATTCACAAATACTTAGTGTTTGGACTCATGCAGAGCACAGATCACAGATCAGACACTTTAAGACTATTGACAGTCGACTGGACTTTGAGTTAATTGTTTTTATAGAACTTTTGGTTTATTACGGAATTCGAAAGTTTTTTGTGATTAATGATTAGAATTGTTATTAATTTTAGTATTAGATTAAACTAAAAAGTATTGAAATAATTAATTAATGCCAAATGAGTCGATCAATAATATAATTGATATAATTTAATAGTAACTTGTTTAATGAATGTGTTTTAAAGTCTAATAATAATCGAATAACAGGTTCGGGAGTACACGGAGGGCTCATTATATACGAACCGGCATTCAATTCAGACCTGTTCTCAACACTGCTGTCCATTCCTACCGTCAAAACACTACTGCGTCGACACATCTCTATTAAATTCAAACAATTAATTGGAAACGATTTGTGTCGTTCGAAACGAGACTTCGAATGTCTTCCCAACTTTGTTCCGATGATTCCGGGCGCCAAAGTCAAGGTTAGGGTCAGGGCTAGGGGTCAGGTCATCGACCGTTTGACCAATTGCCTAGAAATAGACTAATTGTTTGATATATTCGAAATATAGGCGCACAGGAGGGGTCAGTTCACTCTAATGAAGAAACGTAAGGCCGAAGTCGATTACGAGGACTACGTCTGTCCGATGCCCGACATTGTAGGCACTGGAGAGTCACCGCAAACGCCGAACCTTCGATCGCCGCTCCGAAGACAGGACTCTATTTCGAGCACTAATTCGACGCAAAGTAATGCAACCAATAGTCGCCGAACCGATAAAGTGACCGATGTCTGAGTCGACACACATTTAGCACTAAATCAATTCGATTTTTAAAGTTTTTAATCAAATTTTCAAAGCTTTAGAACAAACTATTCATTTACAGTACGTTATTATACTCTTTAATATAAGTTTAAATTTACACAAAAATTATTTAAAAATTTATTATTATATCAAATATTCAGTTCTTGTTATACAAAATTCATAATTAATTTTAAAATTATAATAAAGTTTTTTTTCAAATTTATTTATCGTTTAATACTTTTTTTTTTAATATGAATTGACTCTTAAGTCGAAAATATTTGTCGAAATTAATGGAAAAATAAGTTTTTCAGTGAATATGTTATCAGAAAATAGTGAATAAAAACATTTTGTATTAAAAATTCAAAACAAGTAAACAATTGAAGGCTTTATATGAAAACCAAATCAAATGAACTTTTGGTCTAAATCGGTGTCCAATCAGTGAACGAATCCGAGCTCTGAGTGACCGACAGTTGCGACGACTCTATTGTCTTCATATCTTCATTGAAGTTACGGATCCATTGTTTGAGTTCTGGACTCTTGACAATCGCTTTGTCCCACAAAGTCATCGAAGAAGACATTCGATTGTCGGCCGCTTTGAGACCAACTCTTTGAGCTCTTCTCACACTTCGAGTCTTCGATGGCTTTGGAGTGGATCTAAGATTCGGTGAAAACTCGAAACCCTTTTTGATCGAAACGTACTTTCGTTTGGTTTTCCTTTTCTTAGCGGAACTCATATCAGAGTCAGAGTCGAAGTCATAAACACTTTTGTCATTGATATCCAAATTGTTATTCTTGGGAATCGGCGAAAGAGTCGACGTATTTGAGACACAATTGGCCACTAATTGGTCGAAAGTATTGTCGTTTCGATTCGAGTCCAACCGTTCGTCTGATCTCTCGCTTTGTTCGTCGAATATCTGATCCATTGTTTAGATAATTGATTGAAATGAAGATTAACTCTAATTTGTGTTGAAATCAGTGCTTAAGCCTAAGTCTAACGGAAAGCATACGAATGATACGATTGACTCGTTTTTCAATCAAATATTAAAACATTTTTTGCGCCAAATCTGTAGTCAATCTAATTGTGTATTCAAACACTTTTACAGTTTTTGTTTATTAGATCGAAATTTGTACTAAAATTTATTTTATGCCAAAAATGTTTTAAAAATTTATTTCAATTTATTATATAATTTATTTTAACTTTTCGATCATTTAATAAGCATTTGATTCAAATATACTAATTAAGGAATACTTAATTAAAATAACAATTTTTTATATAGAAAATTCGTAATAATATTTTGCTATTAATTAGAATAAAGTTATAAATAAATGTAAGAAAATTGTATTTTTATAATTAAATAATAGATATTTTTGATGTTAATAATTAAAAGTTAATTTAACGCTTGCTAATTACCGCTATTGTTGAGTAATACTGTATAAGTTGTAACAAAACCTACAAAATAACTATTAATTGTTGAGTTTTGCAAAACTTCACTTGATAATTAATAAGTTAATAACAATAACAAAACCAAATAAAATTTAATTAGCATAGTAAAGTATATTGTTTTTAATTTAAGGTCATTAATTTTATCATAAGCTTAATTTGGCAAAATTAAACAAATTATGAGACATGTGTATACATAATAAACATGGTTAAACTAAACATAAATTAAATTTGAATAATTTAACCGAATTTATATATAATTCATCAAAAATATCTTTTTTTAAAATTAATTTCTATTACCGTTGATATATGAAATTTATCAGAAATTTCTAAATTAAAAATTTCAAAAATAGTTAAAAGGTTGAAATAATTAACACGAAAGAATTTTTTGTCAATATTTTTATTTTATTATTATTTTGAACTGAATTGAGTGCATCACTAATAATAATAATAATTAATTAATAATAATAAATATAATTAACAACACAATTGATTTGTATTTTGTTTTATACATAATGTGAGCAAATTTGCAAACCATTTCACAAACCAGAATCAATTTTTTAAAATTCACTTGTTAGATACAAATTGTTGTTTGTTTAAAGTTTATCGCATTAGACAAAACTTTTTAATTATCGTAAAACTCAACCCAAAACTGATTTTTCCGATCATTCCATTCAAACCATTACCGATTGCCGTCTTTTTCATTCATAGACTGATTAGAGATTATATTTGTTTTTAATTATAAAATATGTTTTACTTTTGATTTTTAAAAATTGTATTTTACATGAAATTATTATTTTTTGTTATGCGATTCGTGTGTTTTTCAATCGATTGATAGCAAATAGAAATATGATTTCAGTTGTAATAGAGAAGAAAATGCGTTAATGACTGGTGAATATGACAAATATGACAATGTGTATTTGGAGAAAAAAGTTTTATTCTTTAGAATTTTTCATTTTTTATTCATGTTTATTGATTCATTTGTTGGCAAATATTTTTTGGCCTCTAATAGCAAAACTGATTCTTATTATTCCTGAAAAATTCAGATCCAATTCACTGCACAAACAAACTGGTTATGGCGTTAAAACACATTGAATTGAAGACATTTCTCCACAATTGATAACACAATTAGATATATATTTTATTATTATATTTGGAGAGAATCAGAGGGAAAAAATGTATTGAAATGTTTATATAATATTATTGTTGAACACTTAGATTGGCTTTAATTTCATATATATTTTCTCTGTTATAAAATACAATACAATATATATATATATAGATATATTCGACAATTTTGTTGTTAACACAAAGTTTACTTTATTTTCCAATTTTTATCATTCAATATAACAGTCGGTATTAACCTTAAGGGCAGTGAGAATTGGAAAAAAAATAAATTCATTTTTTATACATTTATATCGCTTTCTCTTTCCTCTCTAACTCTCTCTAGTCTTAAAATTTTAACGCATTTTCTTCTTACGATTTCTGTTGTTATAAATTTTGATTTTTATCCTAACATTCAATGCAATCATTTTCAAATGCAATTCAAAAGTGTTTTTTCTTCATTCGACTTATCCGTAAACCAAATCTTAAATTATAAAATATTACTGCGGTATCGATGTATCGAAATATTATATAAAAACTTATTTATCAATATATATGATATAAACATAAAACTTGAATCAGATTTAAAGGCAGAAGAATTGAGAAGTTTTATGATTCTTATTCTTCTTTTTAGATTTTTTTCATTTTAGAATAGAGTGAAAAAGTGATATAAAACTCAATTTTTGTTACTTTTCTTTATGGATAAGTGTTTGATATAAAGAAAATACTGTAAATATGAATCAAATAAATTCCTTTTAAAGCATTCAAATCCTTTGCCTATTTCTTCAGTACATTATATTCAATACTTTTCTCATATCTGGTCTATTGGTTATCAAAATAGTAAATCCGATTCATATTTGAAGTCATTTTTTTCAATCAATACATTTTTTAGTTATATTAACAAAAAATTAATAAAATTTTGAAAATTAGAAATACACCGAAAAAAATTAAACCACCGGTAATACAAAGTAATTAAAAAATTATTATTGTATCTGAGACACTATACAATATAAAATAATTAAATTGATTGAAAAACTTACAAAATTTAGATTAGAAAACATTTATTCCGATTCATTGTTTTTATTAATACCGCAATAATAAATTTGAGCTTAACTTTTCGCACAAGAAGTTAATCATTTATTGAGAAAACCCAATACAAATCATAATTGAATTAATACCAAAAAATTATTAAAAATAAAAACTTTTTTACTTTTATTTATTTTATTTTATTTTTTTATTTAATTGAATAATAAAAACCATTACAAAAAACACTCAACTTGTTTAGTTCAAACTCAAACCTACAGAATATTTTTTCTGTACAAATATTCTTCAAATTCTTTATATATAATATTTATATATTTTTTATTTGTTTAGAAAAAAATTTCTGAATATTTGTATCAATCAATTAATCAATCAATTCCGTGACCAGTGATACATAACTTTTATACAAATTATTTTCAATAATCAATACGAATGTTAATATAGATTAAAATTTGTTTAAATCTATTTTCAAATTTGTTTTTAATTGTCAAAAATAAGGGAAAAAATGAGAGACGATATGATTAAGAAGAGTTGGACAACCTTTTCATCAAAAAAAAGATTACATTAATTATATTTCGTATAATACTTATAATAATTTGTATCTTTTGTTTTTATTTTGTTGTAAAAATAAGAAATTATTTATTTATTATCTGAAAAATGGCTTTTCTTTTAATATTTGTCTTTTTATTTTGTATATTATTTAAAATTTTTCTCTCATTTAATATATTTATTTATTTATTATTAATATTCGTGTTTAGGCTTCAAATTTACTTCAAAATTCATAATTTGTTTTACATTAAAAAATTAATTGATTTGTTATTTATTAATTAATTAAACTTTAATTTTTCACAAAGAAGGCACGTTTGAGGACCTCCTGGTTGTGGTACTTAAGTCGGGTTCGGATTCCTTAAGCAAATTAATCGACTCTATACGGGTGTACAGGTATTCCGGTTCTAATGGATATACATATTCTATAAATTCTGAACAAAATTCTGGATTCTATTTATGTATTTGTTTGTCATTTCTTATTCTAACACTAAATCTCAATTAGTTTTTAATCTAAATCTCTTTTTCTTTTAATTCCAAAAAACATTTTCCGTTAAGTTTTTCGGAACCAAAACAAAAAAAAACAAAATTTATAATTATATTTGTTTTTCATAATTAATGTTATGTAAAATAAATGTATAATATATTTATGTTTGGATGAAATTTTGTATCGTTTTGATGATCAGAATTTAAAAAAAGAGAAATGTTTGGAACATATAATATATAATCAATAATAATATAAAATCTAGTTTTTTGATATTTTGTCACTCTTTGATTACAATGCAATTCAACAGTATTTTGTCAATTATAGCAATAGTTAAATATTATCTATAAGTCAGAAGTAGTTTTTTGACGCAATTTGCAAAAAGAGTTGTATTTTTACATAATTTAAAGAATTAATAGTATTTTATACAACAAGAGAAGAAAAATTGAGAAAAGAGAGAATTTTCTTACAAATTGAAATATATATATAATAGTAGTAATTAGTGAAAAGTCTAAAAATCAAAATTAAGTCAAATTAATTAATTAGCATGAAAAACATTTTGTGGACATTACCTAATTGTGAATTTCAATACATTTTTGCCATCAAAAACAACCACAAACTTCATGCTGTGTTCACAGGGCAACAAACATCCCAACAAACTATACATTCCCTGAAATTTGTTAATTAAATTCAAAATAATAATAATATAAATGCACTAAAAGAGAGTCAAGAAGTAAAGGAATACTTTAGTAGAACTGACTGATAGGTTAGCATTGGTTTGAAATTTATTCCTATAATATATTTAAGAATTTAATAATATTTTCTCTCATAAGCTATTTTAAAACTTGAAATGATATTTTGGAAAAAATTCAAAATGTATTCAACATGTTTAACCCTAAATAAACAAAAATTCCAGAATAACAAACAAAAAAATTTGTTTGGATTGTCATTACTGCTAATAAAAACTCGATTTACTTTTTACGCATTAGTTATAATATAAAAATTATTTTAAGCTAATTATCATTTGTTGAAAGAGTGAGAAAATTATATAACTATAAAGAAAAAGAGAGAAAAAGTAGCAAATTATTCGTAGATTTCAATTGATTTTTCTATGTTTTTTAATTAAAAGCCTAACTTATAGTTTAGTGTTATATTGAAAAGTAGTCGTAGTATTAGTTTTGGAATTAGTAGTCAAATGGTTTCGAATAGAGTAGAGAAGAGGACTTAAACTCAATGATAAATAGGAGAGGGAGGGAGAGAGAGCAAGAGAGAGAGAGAGAGAGAGAGAGAGAGAGAGAGAGAGAGAGAGAGAGAGAGTCAGTCAGTCGTTGTTTTAATAAGTTCTCTCTCCCTCTCCTACTCTTTTTCTCTCTCTCTCTCTCATCATTGGCACGAAATAAACTCAAAAAGAGTGAGAGACTAAAGCGAGAGTCGGTGTTCGGGTATAGAAAAAAACGGTTAATTGATTTCTAAAAATTTCGAGTCATTGCCAGTGAAGCGTTAAACTAAATCGATATATAATATATTACATAATAGTCGTATATAATATATATATATATATATATATTATGTTTAACTTTGTTTTTCTCCACTCTTCTCCTCGTCTTCACTAATGTTCTACAGACTTAACTCCATCGCTACAAAACTTTTTTTTAATTAAAATACGAATCGATTTTTTCTTCTCATTGTAAGAACTTATTTAAATTTTGGTCTAAAACAGGCTTTGCTTTACATTAGACTAACTCTTCTCTCCCTCTTCTCTAACGAATTCTCTCAAATAACGAATCTATGCTTTTCTTTCCACTTATGAGCGCTTATTCTTAACTTATATTTAATTATAATATTAATCGATTGTAAGTAAAAAAAAGTTTTTTTGATAGATATTCAGTTCAAGCCTTTGTATGATAATGTTTGGGTAGTTTTAATATAAATTAACTTTTAGTAGATTTTTAATGCGTTTAAAAAAAATTCAAATTGAAATAAGTGTAGAAAAAGTTTTTTAATAGATTAAAGTGTTTTTGAATTTTTGGAAAAAAGTTTAAAAGTTTTTGTTTAAATTAGATAATGAATTAATTTTTTGTTTAGTGATGTTTGAAGTTTAAATTTTTCCCTATCGTATCATTTCGTTTGAAAATAATTGAGAGAATTTTGTTTCAAGAATTAAAAAACAAGTTTTCAATTATAGTATAATAAGAGTCAACATTGAAGTCAAAAAATTGTACATTTAATCAAGTAATCAAAGAATTATACTTTTGTTTCGCCGTTTAATTCTATATACAATTTACAAATGATTTAATGAATTAGTTGACACATTCCTGAGCTTTGTTTGCCTGAGTTCGGTTCGATATATTGTTTCTATTAAATAAGATTTATTATATAAATAACAAAAAATAATATCAAAAAACAAACGATAAATGCAAACTAAAATGAAGTAAAAAAATTCAAACTAAAATAAGATCTAAAAAGCATTTGTAATAATAGGTTCCATCAGTTTTCTAACAAATAAGTGATTCTTATATTTATGTGATATTCGGACAATAAAAACAATGTAGACTAAGAAAGACTGTCTTTTGTCGTGAGTGTGTATATCAATAGATTTGACTAATTTATTATTTTTGAATCATGCGAATTCAATCTTGGTTATAATGAGGTAGTCTTGTTGTAAGTCTGGGTCATCTGGACTCTCCAGCATTGAGATTCTGGAGAAGAACAGATTTCGACCGAAAACACTAAAAAATCAAAAACTAATAAACCGATCGATTCAATCACAATAACAAATCAGAATCAAAATCAAAAACATGTACTTAAGAACTGCTTAGACTGAGAGTGTATTATAATAGTGTATTGTATATCGAATAAGAAAACTGTAGTAAATGCGAAGTCTAAGAACATAACGAAAAATTATATAATATATTTGAAAACATCTAACTATCAAATACTAAGCTATATATTGGGAAAAACGCGTTCGACATCTGCGGGAGAGAGGAGTTGGTTTCGGTGCCGAATATTTACCCTATTTTTCAAAATTTTTGATATCAAACGTAAACAACAAACGAGTGGAGCATAGGTTGGAAATTGGGTTAGTGTTAGAGTGTCTGGTTAGGCATTGCAGGTCTTGTTTATTGATTTACGTGCGAAAAAAACATGTTATGTCTGGTCTGACCCAATATCTACGCAATAGACAACAATTCAACTATTTTTTTGTTGTTGTGTACAGTATTACAGAGTAGTGTAGAGTAGAGTAGAGTAGAGTTGGACAACAATTGGGTTGTGTATGCATTGCGAAGCAGACATTCGCTAAGGGATTGAGTTATTCAATTCGCAGCACAAGACAACAATTGCATGTTTGCCTGTTTACAAGATTTAGACCCAAACCCCACAAACCCCTCACTTCCCCTCCACTCCTGTCTTACAGTGAAGTTCGAGATAGGATAGTGTAGTGTAAGATAGGCTAAAACTACCTTTGCCTACCTTTCCTCTCTCACACTCACTGCTGACCATCTTTAGTATGCCTTAAGTTAGCACTCGTTTAAAGTGAAAATTTTCTGTTGATAAGTCTTTTTGGGATTTCTGCAAATAAATAAAAATAGCGAACAGAATGAAATACAAATAATTGTTTTTCATTACTATTTCTTAGTTTATTCTTTCGTTAAGAATAAAATTGTTTTTTACTTTTATTTCTATTTTTTCAGTAAAAGCCCTTTTCAAGAGTACAACTCAAATAATAATTTTGTTTTCACTATATTCGAGAATAAGCTGTTTTTTATAGTTAAGAATAAGATTATTGTTTCTTTACAACTGTTCTTGCAAAATTGAAAATCAAAATTTTAAAAACACTACTATTTTTTCTATCGAACAAAATGAAGGATTTATTTTCCGATCATATCTTTGAAGGCTTCGTTCATTGGCTTAACGAATATTTTTTTCGCTAAACTTTTATAATAAAATTTTTCTTTTTATGGATTTGTTTCGGTATAACTGTTTGATATTTTTTTGAAGTAAAGGTTCGAAATAGGCTTTTATTCAATGATTTCACTTTATTGGCCATAAAAAACAATTTATTTATATATAAAAAACAATTGAATTTCTTATAAATATAATTAAGGGTATTTTGAATACAAAGGGTATTTTAATTAAATATATTATAATCATAATTTTTCACTGTGCACCTGAAGAAGTTGATAAGCTAGTTTTTACTGAGAGGAACCATAAACCATTAATTTTAGCTTAAATATGTAATCAAGTTTAAATCTAAAACAATATATCAATAGTAATGATAGTTAATAATCAAATTGCGTCAAAAATTATAGAACTAATTGAAGGAACCATTGGTTTGAAAAATTAAATATAAAAGTATTCAAAAAACAATTTGAGGAAAACTGAGTAATAATAGTAATAAAAGTTAAAAATAATAAATTAATGTTTTATATTAGTGATGTTTTTTCTTTTCTTTTTTTTCTAAAAACTTATTTTTTTGTTTCAAAAACTCTTTTTATCCAAATTTTTTTGAAAACTTATTTTGGATTAAAAAAGTTCTTGTTGACAAAACCCGTTTTGTTTTGATTTTTGGCAGCAAAACACAAATTTCCTATATTAAACATGTACATGCATATATAAATTCTTTGTTTTTTAAAAAATCTATATATTTTCTATACATGCTCATAAATTATTAGTTTGAATAACAAAAACTTCGATTATATTTTTGTTTTTGATGGAATAGTATTGTATATTCAAACTAATTGTGTCTTTTGTTTTTTGAAATTTGATTTCTGGTCACAAATAAAATTTTACAATAAAAACAATAGAGAACAGAGACTCACAGAACAGTTGACATTATTTTTGTCGTTTTTTGTTCAAAAAAAGAAGTTTAGGGAAAATCTTAAAAATATATATATAATTAATAAGAGGTTATCAATAATTAATTAATCAATTAAATCAATAATAATAATAATAACTTATATATGATTTGTTTGTCTAAAAAAAATTTGTTTTTGTTTTTTGGAAATAATGTACAATTTTGTTATCAATTTCATATAAATTGAATAAAAATTAATTTGTTTTCCGTCTCATTCATTCAAAAATGTTTCACTTTTATACAGTTAATACAATAATATATTTATCCATAACATTGCGCCGCAAATAAAATCTTCTTTAAAGACCAAATAAATTGTTTATAACAATCGAATCAATCTTTTCATTTACTACTCAAATATATATATATATATATACTACTAAATAAAAAAATTTTGAAATTAACATATATTTTGTATTTTAAAATCCAATCATTTTTTGAAAAACATTTAAAGAGGAACTAGTTTTGCAGTTTGATGTCAGTTACAGTGGAATAACTCTTTTCCTATCGTTTCTATTCATCTTCTTATCGCTAACTTCTTGTTTATATTTAATATGTATTTTCTCATTGAGTTATGTATTGTTTTGCGATAGAAAAAGAGTTATTCAAAAAAAAAAATTCTTTTTTCTTAAATTTAAAGAATTTTTTTCTATTATTTAGTTCAATGAAATGATATTTTGTATTTCACTGAAACTCGATTTACTTTCATTTTTCTTTTATTCTTAATTAAGTGTTATTTTTAAGCTTTTTTTAAAGCTGTCGGGAATTCTGATGATAGCCTTTGAGACTTTAAAAGACTTTATTGTATTTTTCTCTTAAATTCTTTAGTCCTCTCACTCTTCAAATCTGATTGAAAGAGTTGAGGCTTTTTGAGGTAATTATTGGTTTTTTAGTGACTATTTGATCCCTTCTTTTCGATTCGCTTTGATTTCGGGTTAAATTGTTTAATAAAACAAATAAACTATTCGTGTCTTTCGGTTAACTTTTCGGTGTATTTAGAAACTAATCTTATTATGCATTCTGAGAATCTGAGATCCGTTTAAATAAAAAGATAATTAATTAATTAAAACATAGATTTGTACCAAAATTATGAAAAAAATATATCAAAGAATGTATGCGAAAAAAACGTACAATAATTATACAAATAAATTAACAAAATAAGTATTTAAAAAAATGTAATCAAAAAAATTTGTCTTAAACTTAAATTGAGGTAATTCTCCCATTTGTCTGATTTGTGCGTCAAAACTGAACCAATTCTGAGCCTTTCATTCAATTTTAACAATACATATATAAAGTGAAAAATATAACAAACTTTCGGCAAATTATTTCACTAAACAAATCGAACCGAAATCAAAACGAATCGATCGGATTATGTGTTTTAATCAACAAATAAATTGTTCGTCACTTCAAATATCGATAACATCTTATATTCAGTAAACGTTTAGACACAGAGAACCGACTTAGAGATACATTTGTATAACTCGTAATTGTATTCAGAGCTGCTATTCGTGTGTGTGTTTATCAGAGCCTTATTTTTCATATAAGTTATGCACTTTTAATTTTCAAAATAAACTTGCTCATTCATTTCAAATTCGTTTGATGTTAAATAGATTTTCAATGAGGTATTTCGTTACGTAAAAACAAAAATAATAATAAGAATTAATACTAAATATATAAAAAACATGATTATAGCGATTGAAACAGTTTTCTAAACGCAATCATAAGTTTACGATTAGATTTCAATTCGCGATTTAAGCGATTCATTACAATAACTCAAACATAACAAAACAAAATATGTAATTAAATTGGTTTTTGCATTGAAAACTGAAATTATAATTAAACAAAAAGTTTAGGAATTATTTGTTTGTTTTGTTGAGGAACAGAAAATTATATTAAATTGAATTTTGACTTCATTTTCGTCAAATTAGTTTAGAAACTATTGAATGGATTCTTCAAAACGTGTTTTGCTTTTTCAGACACAACACGAGAGAACTCGAACTTCTGCTTGAATTTGATTTTTGTTTAAAACTTGAATTTGAATTATAATTAAATGTAAAAAAAGACGAATAACTCGTATATCGAATAACTGGTAATAATTAGTAATTTGTTTTGTCTGAACCGTTACTTATCTTTAGTTTTAACGATCAATGAATCACTTTCTCTATCAACAAGAAGTAGTCTTAGGTTTGGTCAGAGGAATGGCTCCATTATTATTGCCATTCTCTTCGTGTTCGGAGTCGACATCCATTCCCATACCTCCGTTGCCGTTGTTATCACTGGAACTGTTTTCGTGAATATGTCTGCGCTGTTGGTGTTGGTAGTGGTCGGAGTCATAGAGCTCTTCGTCGTCGTCATCGTCGACCTCTTCCTCAATGGGTTCGGCCTCTGAGTCGTCGCTTCGGGACCGAGAGAGGTCGAGCACGTCATGAGCCGACGGATGGGTTTGATAACTGCGCGGAACGATAACAGAGAGAGTGGTCGGGCCCTGGAGTGAGGGCGAGAGCGAGAGGTTGAGCGGTTGGGTCTGAATAGAGTCGTGGTCGGTCAGGAACATCTGCCGGTGTTGTGGCGTTAGGATTCGAATTGTCTGTCGAGGCTTTCGGCGCGATTTCGATGGACCCGATTCAAGGAGACCGCCCCCGATGTGGGCGACGGGAGGCGGCGCCGGTGGCACTGATGGTGGTATGTGATGATAAAAGGAACTTGATGTGGCCGCGGCGGCCAGGGCGGCGGTCGACGACGAGACGGTGGCAGCGGTCGCCACAACAGGCAAATGCGTCTCATCGACAGACCCGGAGCGCAGCAGAGCGTTCGGCACAACCAACTGGTCGTACGCTTTCGGTCGGCGACCCCTTCGGGGTTTACCGATATTGGCCTCGTCTTTAGGGCACTTGTGGTGCATGAGGTGGTGCCGGCGCCTGAACTTGCCCAAGCATTTGATGCACTCGAACGGCTTCTCCCCCTTATGTATGAGATTATGTGCCTTCAGTTGGTTCGAGTCCGAGAACTTACTCGCGCAGAGCTCACACGCGTACGGCCTCTCCCCGGTGTGCACCCGGAGGTGTCGCCGGAGGTTCGCCACCTGAACAAACTGGCGCTCGCAGTGCGTGCAGTGGTAGGGCTTCTCTCCCGTATGTAACCGCATATGAGTCTTGAGGTGATGGTCGCGAGTGAACCGTTTATGGCATTCCCGGCACTCGAACGGCTTCTCTCCCGTATGCGTCCGCTCGTGGTTTTGCAGCACATGTTTGTAACCGAAGCACCGGTTGCAGACCTGACACACAAACACTTTGTCTCTTCCGGGCCCTGTCGTCGTACTGGTGGTCGATCCGCTACCGGGGGAGTCGGCGGCGCGGGGTTTGGGTCCGGGTTTGCCGCTACTGACGCTCATACTCAGCGACAGCGGCGACGCACTGTTCGAACCGTCGGAACTGGACTTGGAGTGCGTGCTGTTGGCGCCGGAAATGGCAGTCCTCGCGGCCACGTTCGCCAACTCCTGCATCAGAATCCGGTTCTGCTCAGCGCCGGGCACTGTGAACGAGATCCCCTGCGCGGCCGCCGCCGCTGCCGCCGCCAAGTCATTGCCGATCGTCACCAACGCATTGCCGTAGATCTGGGCCCTAACCAAGTCTACCGCTTCCAGGGCTGAAGTGCGCGGCCGTCGGATCGGCGATGATATGACACTAACACTAACACCAGAGCCGGTGCCGTTCGTCGAAGACGTCACTTTCGAATGCGATGTCGAATGCGATGAAACTGATTCGACTTTAATCGAACCGCTGTTTGTCGTCGAGGATGTCGTTAGGGATTGCTGTGACTGTGAGAGCGATGACTGCGACAACTGGTGATCGATGGCATCGGTGCTCAACGCATCGCCTTCTTCTTTCATCCTCCGTCAATACCCGGAATAATTGCGGGCCGACCCAACCTACCGGTGCAAAGCACGCATAAATCGGTTAGTTTTTTCGACAATTTCTAATTTTTTAAAATTATTTTTAATTACTTTAATATCAAATCGAAATCATTCGATAGTAATCGCAAAGCTTTGAACCGTTTTATACATTTGAAAAGCGATCAAAATATTTAGTTTAAAAACTTGTTTAACAGTTAGTTATGAATAGTTAGCGAAAAATGAGCCAAAAGACAAAACATTGAATCAATTGAATCGAAAATTGAGTTAAGCATTAGATAAAAGTAGAACTGAGAGTAAATAAGTTTATTATTTGATTTACTGCTTTAAAAATTGAGCAAAACTGTTGAAACTAAAACCACATATATATTGATTTGCAAATTATTCTTTCGATAACTTTATTAATATTTGGAAACATAATAACAACTTATTATTTGACATCACATTCAGACTTTTGATCATAGGATTGGGGAAAAACAAAAAATATATATAAATATAATTAATATCTCATAAGTTATTGGAATTCTTAGGAACTTTTTTTTGTGTTACTTCACATCTTTAGGAACTTATTAAAGAAGCGAAAGTGAAGTGACATATAATTCAAATCAAATCACGTTTTCTATACTAACGGCAGCGAAAATATTCTAGACTGGAGTAGAGGCGGATTTTCTTGTAGGGAACCAGTAGTGGATACATCCAATTGCAGGGGGAGTTAACCCAATGGTATCAGACATTAAATTGTTTGACTGTATTTGCGGAGAGAGAGGGCCGGGAGAGAGAGGGAAAGGGAGCGATTCGAGAGAGACTAGAGTGAGGCGAGAGAGCAGAGAGAGTTCGACTTCAAGGTTGCCGTAAAAATGATAGAAAAATGGAAAAAACGATTTCCAGTCATATATATGTTAGGTATGGGTTGGGCTGTCTTTCTGTCTTTTTCCTAAGATGTCTCGTATTTTATATAAATGTTAGCAAAAAAATCGGGTCATTCGCACAAAAACCTGACAAAAACGGTGAAAGTCTGAGGTCTGGCACACATTTCGACGCTCGACGTCATCCATGTCTCGACACAATTCTATTGTTATATCACCCGATGGTTGAAAAGATGGTTATGTTATGTGAGGCAAAAGATTTCCCTTTCAATGAAGATCAAGGTCTGGAAGACCGAGTTGTGTGTTGTGTACAACTGCCTAAACCTCTTGCCATACCCACCCCTATCACAGTCCCCCCAAAAAAGTATTTCCTTTAGCTTTTTTGCGCTCTCCTCCAGAAAGGGAACACCAATTGTATACCACTTTCCCTTTCAATCGAGACTTTCGCCACCATCTGATCGTTTTTTCGGTCTCTCTCTCTCTCTCCCTCCCTCCCTCTCCTGCTCTCCACTCCATTTTCCTCTCATTCCCTCTCATGGCTCAGACCTACTGCCAGACCTACATTAGACCTACATTTTCGTGAAATATTATAATCATTTCACACATATAGCCCCCAATAACAGCCCCTTATCTGCACTGCCTTTCCCCTACTCTGTTGGTTTGGCACTGATATTCAAGTGTTTGTGCAATGCCTTCAGAAACCTTTGGACATTCTTGAGGTACCACAAGAAGGAAAACGTTGGAAACGTTCGACCAGTGCTCTGATAAGCGGCCGCTTATTATATGCAATATTTGTGCAAATGTTGGGAAACAGTTTGGAGGGAAACGAATATATGGGGAATGTAAGGCTGTATTAGTGTTCAACCACTCCATAGCCCTATTGCCCAATTGCATGCATAGAACAACACATAAACTCAAAAATATAACTTCAATAAATGCTTAATTTTCAATGAGAAGTTGAAACATAATTCTGCATTAATTTTATTTATTAGACATTAATGATTGTTTGAATAGTACTTATTGTTAATTAACTACACTATTCATAAAATGACATAAGAATAACAAAAATAGAGAGAAAATATTTGGCGAATAAAACAAAGGCATCTAATGTTTGAAGCGGAGGCACTCGAGAGAAAAAATTGATTATACATAGCATAGAGAGTAATAGAAAAAAATAGAAAAATAAGTTTTAGCTCTTGAGGCAGTGTAGAGTGAAAAGACAGAAATGCATTCAATTAAAGCACAAAAATGTTTTCTCTCATAGCCTTTAGCTCCAAATCCTGTAAAGTTGTGCTCAACGGATAACATTAACCCGTTGTAAGAAAAGTACTTTTACAAGGGTTGAGACCAATTCTAACTTGTGCTAAATTACATTCTCTACTCTACTATACGTAGTGGAGGCAAAACTCGATTTTTCTTTATTAGTCTCTTTAATGGCTTATGTAAATGAATGTCTTTTTTTTAATGAATAGAAAAAATCTAATATAATGTACTTTTTCTAGCATTTAAATTGGAGTATAATATTAATTTTTAATAAACAAGAAAATCTTTTCAATAAAATATTAATTTTTTTTAAAGTATGAACTAAATAAATTATTTGCGTTAAAACCCTAGTATTGAGTTTTTAGTTTAGAGTTATATACAATTTTATGTTTTAAGGCTTTTATTGAGAAAATTATATTAAGTAATAATGCGTTTGAATCTTAAAAACAACGGCAGACAACGACTCGCAGATTGAAATCAATTTAAGAATTCCTGCAAAAGAGGAGAAAAAACGAGAAAAAACAAGAAAAAGCAGACAGAAAGAGAATGAAGAATATTTTGATTTGGAAAAAGGGGAGAGAGAGTGAGGGCAGGGGGAGAGAGAGCACTGTTTTTTTCGAAAAAAAATATGTCTGATTTGTTAAACTGATTAGACAACTGACTGTTGTATTTGCTGATGAGGTTAAAGTCCAGAACGAGTGGTGTATTAGAGAAATAATATGTGGAAAACACACAACAAATATATATAACTGTTTTAATACTATACCTATGAGTTATAATATGAGAAAAACATAAAAATTAATGAGAATATGAGAGAGTGAGAGAGCAGGAGAGAGGGAGAGAGAAAGAGATCTAATTTATGTAACAGTAATGGCAGCACATGAGGCAAATGTCCAAATATATTATCTTATCGAAAACCAAATGCTAATAATAAAGTGCTGTTTCAGTAGAGTAAAGAGTATTGCCTTTTATTTGCACTAAACTCAGGTTCGTATCCGTTATCCCTGTTTTTTCGACTCTAAACCATTCAAACCATTCAAACAATTTCGAGTTCAATGCTGACTGTGTTTACTAAATGATAACTCGGAGAGACTCTCACATAATATATTACATCACATATACAGACAAATCATTCTATTTGTGGATAACAGACCGAAAAGAATGAAATATTTCAATAATAATAATACGTATTCTCTCGTTTGTGTCAACAAAATAATATTTTACACATAAATGAGAATAAATTAGAGCATTTCATACATAGAGTATAAAATAAAATAAAAACAATTTCGCAAACAATGTTAAATTTTAATTCAATTTAAATTGTTTGTTGCGTTCGACTGTATCTCTAGCCCTCGACAACCAAATCGGTATTTTTGTTGTCTATTCTGAATACGACTCTTAAAATAAAATATTATCTGAGAAAAAGTTAGCGATAAGTGAAGTTAATTTAACGGCAAATATATCTAAAAACTTATTATTCGTTAGTTTTAATATCAGATAATATTGGGCTCGAAATTGAATAACTAGAACACTAACCATAGCCTCAAATATTGACATTTTGCATATCTTAAAGACAAACCAAGAGCTAAAGTTAGTGTCAAGTAGTAATCATAAGGCCATGACTTAATGTTTGGCAGATATACAATATTTGCCAACTTTTGGATAATTTAACATTTATTATACACTGCGAACACTCATTACTAACACTCATTAAACACATTAGATGTTTCAGTAGAATAAAAGTTATAGAATAAAAGTCATTAATAATTGAGAAAAACATTGAATATATTCTTAATTTTCTCAATTCAATTGCGAAAAAGCATTTGGAAAATGAAGAAAAAATATATATAATATTAAATGAAAATTCAATACAATTTAAAAATAAAATAATAGATATTTAAGTCGTACTCAGAAATGCATTTGCGGAGAGAAACAGATAAAAAGCAAATTTAATAATGAAAAGCAGCAAAAAATAAAAGAAATTTTCTTCTCTAGATTACAATTGAAAAATAATTTTTTTAAATTGAATGAAATAAACAGCGAAAATATGGTTTCTCTTACTCTCTGTCAATCCTAAACAACAATTGAATGCATAATAAATAACCAGATATTTAGAGGAAATTCATTTTTGAGGAGAAAAATATTGAAAGTGAAGTGAAATTATTGAAAATATGGGTTTGGAGTGAGTCTACCGACAGATGAGGAGAGCGTGTGGAGAGAGAGAGAGAGAGTCGGGTTGGAGTTGGAGAAAGACTTATACAGAACGACAGCATCTTTTGGTCTTTTGGTAGAGAAGTGCTCAAAAAATAGTGTACTTTAGGTCTAACAAAAAGCTGACTAAGAAATTATGAATGAATGCAAATGGCAGCTGCAAGTCCTGCAAGTCCTGGTGCCGCAGGTCCGGTGCAGCAGCAGCAAGCTCAAAAAAGTCTCTAATAATGGATTGTGTCAATTCTCAATTCACAAAATGTACAATTGATCATCAATTCTAAAATGAAAAACTGACGCCGACTTGAGATCGGGAGAGAGGGAGAGAGCGCGCGAGAGAGGGAATGAGAGTGAGACCTACTATTGAACACAATTGTCGTCTCTTTTTCGGATGGCAATGACACACTGCCCTCCATCACCAGTAGCTCACAATCGGCATTGATGGCTAAGTTCATAGATTGTGGCTTTTCTTGACTACAATTAATCATCACTACTATACTCACTATTAACACAAATCTATAACAAAATAGAATTTTTTAAGACATGGGCGCAGAATATTCACTACTAAAAACTGTACTAAAATATGAACTTCAACTCTCAATAGAGACACACAAATACAGTGGAAAAGGCAAAGAGAAAAAACGTGTATTTAGTTATTCGAAACCATAAAAAATTGAATCATCTCTCAGAGAAACTTACAGTTAATAAAGCGATGCAACACTTGGAGTGACATCAAGTCGAGTGAATTAGTGGACAGTAAACATCACCACAAGAATCAATGAAAGAATTTAGCATGTAAAAAAACATATAACAACTAATTTTGTTTAGATTTGATTATTGAGATTTTTGAATGCGAATTTGATTTTTTTGTTTTTTAATGCTTTTATTCTGTCTAATAGTTAATATACAGTAACAAATCCAAAGCCCATTGTAGAGCCGATACCACTGTTTCTAATAACGAGTGTTCACTACACGAATCGCATTCTTGGAAAACATGACAAAATATATAATATATATAATAATAATAATAAATAAAAAAAGATTTAAAAAGAATTGGTAAATAAGATGTCTTCCACGAGCATAAAGTGTGGTATAAAACCAGAGTTAGAGACAGTGTTCGACACAACTCAACATTTTCAACATTGGAGACCAAACCTTAGCATTGGAAACACCACTCACTGGCGAACAGTTCGGATCAATAGTTTTTGGTGTGGAGTGAGCGCATTGCAGACATAAAAAATACCACCAGATCTATGTGCTCTATGTGCTCTACTACTGGTGCTCGGCGTATAAAAAATATATATATCTCTATGCCATCCAAACACTCCATACACTCTATTGCTGAATATGTGTGCTATGCTATTGCTGTTATTAGTCATTTACCCACAAAAAACTCGACTACTTTTTTATTTTAAGTAGAGAATAAAAAATTATTGATTATAATACTGACTTAATTTCATTAAATTCTCATTCTATAGGCAAATGTTTAAATTGAGTTAATATATGAAATATATACATTCTCTCTTTGATTATAGGTTTCGAAATATTCAGTTTTTAAAAATTATACTTTTTTTACTATTTGATACTCCTTTTGGAGTTATCTCTCTATTTGTAAGTTTGCAAACGTTTTATAGAAATTTATGGATAATCAGTGATAAATAAAAGTTTTTCACTAACAATCTTAAGTCGAATAAAACCTTTAAAATCTTTTTTATCTTCTTTTTAGTTTAGCTTTTTATTCGTGTCATTCAATAGTCTTAAAGAACAAAACGAATAGAAAAGATCGAGAATAACAATAATAACAAATCAGAAAAGCAAAGCCGTAATTCACTAAATCTAAAATTTATCAAATTTTTTCATTACAGACAAAAATAGACTTACAATCTCTAACCCATTAAACGGAAATAGAAAAAATGTAATAAAAAATAAATTTATAGAAAAAATTGGATAAAAAATTTAGAACATCATTAAAAAACAATATAAAAATAACGCAGCTGCTATAAGAAATTCAAATCGCCAAGCGCACAAAAAACCACAAAACAACAAATTTAGATATACATCGAAAAAAAAATAGTCAAAAAAAAGAAATAAATTAGAAAAAAGTCAAAAACTTCAATACATAATAAAGTAGTGGATTATTAATACATTGAAAATAAAAAATATATAAATAATTGTAATATAATATGAAACGAAAAACTCAATAACAATTGATATAAAAAAGAGTATTACAATTACATAAGTGGAAGGAGAGGGCGAGAGTAGAGGGAAAGGGAGAAAAAAGAGAATAAAAAAATTGATGTGAAAAATGGTATTACATTCAACTCTACCTTCTAATCGATTGGCGCACACTTTCTCCTTTTTCACGCACTCTTACAGCCGAACAGTATAGCAATAAAAAAGGGAAGAATAACAACAAAAAACTCAAATCTCAACCCTTTTTGTGTCCTTGAATGGCACTGAAGAAGAATAAGACGAATTGAAACTTCATTTCCGCGAAGTGAGTCAAAAAAGAAGCTTTTCAATTTTTCTAATCTTTTTTAAAATAGTATAATATATACTTTAGAAAGAAAATCTAATTTAAAAAAAACCTTCTTTTATATTTTATATTCTTTAGTCAAACATTTTTACATTCAACCGAAACTGTTTTAAAGCAAAAGATTTTTATACTTTATTCGAGAAAAACTTTTTTAAATGTAAGAAAAACTTTTTTCAAATGGCTATTGGCATTGATGTGCACATGTTGTTGCCATCCATTTGTGATGTGCAGCACAGACTCTAATACCAGCTACACGTCTGAAGCACTGGTAGTGTCTGAAGTGAAGCCGAGCTAAAGAAGCAAAAGGTTGGCGATTGCTTGTGGCCAATGCATACTAGCATGCTACAAGGGCTGAAGAAAATAGGCAGGACTTTTGGTCTAAAACTCAGTTATATAACTGATACAACTGACGAGAACACTGTGTGTCTGATAATAAAGTTTTTTTGCACTGGTCTCCACTTAAATGTTATCTCCGCTGAGCTTTTTCTCAAACTTCTTTAGATGTCTTGTTGGGTAAAAATAGTTTAAAAATAGCTAAACAACAAATAAAAATATAACTTTTTTTTTCTCTCTCTCTCTCTCTCTCTCTAGACTCTTCACTCTTCGACATTTTTATTCCATTTTAAACGCAATACTAATAGAGTTTTTATTAGTTTAGGTCAAACATTGAGTTTATTATACTTTAAATTATGTTCTTTTCGATCAAAATTAAAGAATAATATTTTGCGTAATATATATAAAAACTGTTTTTCTTATATACAGTATTAGCTATGAAATTGGTTGCAAAATGTATTTTTTAAATTTAGTTTTAATACATATATTGAGTATAAATTCTGAGATCACATGCGATTAACTTTTCTTTTATTTTTCATTTCTGACTACTCTATCAGAAACCAAATGTTTTTTCGCTTCAATTCATGTAATATTAATCGCAATCATATGTATAATTCAAATATTTTTCAACATTTAAGACAATATTTGAATTTATTTTATAATTTGCTCAGCGATTAGATATCGATTGTTTGTCTGCATTAGAAGTAACTCTTATCTGAAGTGTATTGTATTAAAGCATATTTTAAAAGCCATATTCATTGCATGAATTCCAAACAATAGACTACAGTATGAGCACTGGTAGGGAATGAAAGGATGCATCGAATGGAACGAAGCGGTCCAGTTAAGTGTCGGCCTCCGCCCAGTCAGGCATTAGTCGCCAATCCGTTACTCCAGTGCTAGTGATGTGGAGCCAAAGGGATGAATGCGTGCGAACGAGAGGAAGGGTTGTACTGCACAGCACTCGGCTCAGGCTGACAGTGCCAGCGCTTGGCTGAGAGCGAAGGCACTAAAGGTGTTACTAATGAATGTTTGGACTCAAATGATAACATTTATAGAAAAGCCTTTTGAACGACTGAAAGCGTTTTTTCTTTTTATATAAATTGTATAATCAGATCATAAAAAGTAGTGAAAAACAAAAACAAGTTCTTAATTACTTAAACGCAAACTAAACCCCTTTTAAAAGCTATAAATCTTTTCGCTACCAATAAATTGTGTGATATTTATCTCAAGATATTTCTTCTCGTTTTGCAAAACATTTAAGAATGAATAAAAAAAGTAAAATAAAACCCAAATCCCAATACAAAACACACACTCCATATGTAAAATACAAAACAACTGTTTTTTGACTTATTTTATTCAACAATTTAAGTAAACAACTAAAACATCTCAATTTGTTTGCTAACACTTTCTTCTAATCTTTTACTTCTTTTTTTTGTTTTTTTCTTTTTTATACGTTCTCTCTCTCTCTCTCTCTCTCTCTCTCTCCCTCCCTCCCAAAGACTAAACAAATAATTCTTAAAAAATGAAATATAAAAATTAGTTAATAGAAAAATAACTGTTTAACAAATATACAGTAAGAATACATTGAATTGCTGTCAAAAGTGAAAAAAATAAAATAAAATAAACAAATAAATAGTAAACTAAAAAATTAAATTATATTATTAGGAATATAACGGTTAGCAAAGAATGTTTATGTGTTAAGAAAGGGTAATTTATCAAGTTTATATTTTTTGCATTAACATGTTGGGAACTTGTAAAAATGTAAAATATGTTCATGTTGGAATAAATTTATAAAGCGTTTACAAAAAAAATTGATTTTTATATAAAACAGAGAAAAAAATTTGTTGACTCAAAACATGGGGAAGAAGAGTGTGTTTTAAGACCTTAAGACTTGAGACACTTGTATGGCGTAGAGGTAGGTATGCATTGGGCGATGAATTGATTTGTTTGTTATCTAAAAATAAGAGAAGCGAAGAAAAAAAGTTGGAAAATTGCATTGCATTGCATGCCATTCCTTCGTCAGACGGATTATATGATTATTATTTGTGTTGCAGTCTATGACCAGTCTATGACCTGACCTGCAATCAGGTAACTGTTGTGCAATGTTTTCGCAATACGTTTCGCACAACACATCCAAAAATGTTTGCAATGAAGGCATTGACCCTTCAATTCAGTGCATCATTAGCCGACCAATGAATAAAAATGTTTCGCAAAGTAGTAAACAGGTGAAGGAAGTTTGCAAAAATAAAATAGAAAGGCACAAAAACACACTCGGTTGCGTAATGCCTGGTTTGCCGATTATTGTTTTTTTTATTAATCGATGCAAATTTAAAAAAATTTCATTGAGTTGTTAAGATAATATTTTATGCTGAAATTTATAATTCAAAAATGCGATAAATTCAATGCCTTGATTGTTATTCCATTTTTTTTCATTTTTTACTTGATCATTATAATGTTACTATAAATATGTTTAATAAATTAATCAATACATAAATAGATCATTTTTTCAATATTGATTTTGATTTTAAGGTCATTTTAGATAATATAAATTTATAAACTTTTAACTCGATTAAAGTTGAAACTAATTTCTCGGTATAATTAGGTTATTAAAAACGATCATTGAATCAATTGATGCGCAGAAGAAGAAATGAAAAACAAATTAATCTTAAATAAATTATTTAAATTTTTTTCGAAACAAAATAAAATAATACAAATATTGCTAATTAATGATATGAGTAATCATTTTATGAGTAATTTTTAAAATCTAATAAATCGATTGAAAAAAAATAAAGAAATAACAATACTATTACACAATTATTGGCAAAGCTAGTTTTAAAAACTATTAGCAAGCTAGAGATAAATTGGGCGAAATGGGAAACAATCTATTTATTTCACTGATTGAGTAATGCCTTAAAGGCCTAAAATATGTTGAACTGAAGGCCTGTAACCGTTTTTTCGTCTATTTTTTACTTGTCTTCAGTGTCTGCACAAACAAACAGACAGTTTCTTAGTGTTCGCCCATTAGTATATTTCGCAGGTATGTCTGCAAAAATCGAAGGTAACAAACAGGTAGAGCCGCACAGGTATTTCGGCCCAACACTCAGCTAACATGTCATACATTGGGTTCAAATGTTTGTTCGTCTAAGCCCTGACCAAAATTCAGGCTTAAATTTTGCGCATAATTTAGTATTTGTTTGGTTCGAAACAAAATTAATAATAAGTTAGTTTCTTATATAATACTAGAAAACAGAGTTCAAATGCAACGGTATATTAAATTGAGAACAAATACAACTAATAAGAAATTTTTAAATATTTATTCCGTCTCTTCAATGGAAAATATTTGTAAAATATTTTTCTTTTTTAAAAAATAAAATTTCAATAAAATCTATTTATTATGTCTACAAATTTGCTTAAGCAATATGAAATATGAGAAAGAGTAAAATTGATAAAAAATTTAAATTAAATTTGTGTAGAGAATTTTGCTTTCAACCGAGTTAAAAAACAGTTGAAATATGTAAAAAATTGTCGTTCACTAAAAAATAGTGTAAAATAGCAAATATAATAAATAAATCTATGAATTATTCAAAAGATTTGAAAAATAAAAGAATATGTTTTATATAACAGAGAAAAGGATGTAAAACGAAGAGAAATAAAATACAATAAACGATATATAATAAGAAGACATAAGAAATATGTCATTAGGAGTAAGAATGTCGAGAGAAAAGTGAATCAAAAAAATATTTATATGAAATTAAATTTTACAAATAAGATGTGCATTGAATGCATTGATAGTGGATTGGATTGTTCGGTATTTGGATGTCGCATATGTACATGTTAGCATGTTAAATGCTACAATGCCTGAGTGTAGTATCGGTGCTGTGTTGTAAACAGGAAAATCAGATTGTCATTGCATATAACCTACTTTGTCATTGGCAATCAATTTTGTGCAATTCATATAACAATAATTCTAAGCCAAACTGTTTTATCCTATCATTCAACCGATAGATCGACTCAATTGCATTGCATTTTGAATAACTACAGTTAAACCCAATTACATGTCTTCAAATCCATTTATTTAATATTGACGATTAAAATACTAATATTATTTAAAATTGGAAAACATTGTACAAATATATCAATTTTTAATATTGACACACAACACGCCAATCGAAAAAATAGGTTATTTTAGATATTTATTCGCCAATAACTGTACGAATTGAGAAATAAAAATTATTTTCTAATCATTGGCAAAAATATTATGGTTTGTTCGCTGTATAGAGAATTAGAAAGAGTGAGAGTAAGAGAGAAAAACAAATTATTGTCTAACTTATGCTCAGAAATGCTTGCATTGAATTCCCCACTCTTTCCAGTCGTTCCACTCTTTCGAACTAAAGTGAGTATTAGTCGCGAGAGAGTCAGTGCTAGAAAGGAATGGATAGAGTGTTAGAGATAGAGAGACAGTGAGGAATGGAGGGAAGGGAGGGAGAGAAAGAGAGAGAGAGAGAGAGAGAGAGAGAGAGAGAGAGAGAGAAGGAGGGATAGGGAGGGAGAGTGAGAGAGAGTTCATACTTAAGGAAATGAATGCCTAAAAAACACTTTCACTTTAGGCAAACGTTAATTATATTTTGTTGGGCAGACAGTCGTCTAAATGGAAGCGAAAAAAGTGAGAATTGAAGCTAAAAAACATAGAAATAGAGGAAAGAGAGAGAAAAGAAAGAAAGAAAATGAGTGAAAGAGAGTGTAAGAGAAGAGAAGAGATGGACAAATGGGACACAATTGGAACAGATGCAGGGATGGAGGCTCACAGACACGGTTCCTGTCCGCTCCGGAGTGAGTTGCACAAGAAGTTTGTGTCGGTTACGCCATAAGGAAGGGTCAGACTGAAAGTGCGTGGGAAGGGAATGGCAGGCAAGACAGGGCTAGACTCGAGAAGAAAGTGAAAGCGAGAGTCGATTAGAATGAATGCTTAAAAAAAGATTGAGTTTTGTTGTTCTGACGGATATCGTTGGCCGGAAGGCTACGTCTCTCGATGTGTGCCTACAGTTCCTTAGCGTATGATCTTTGATGATGATGTGATGGGCTCAGGGATGCGATGGCACCCAATGTTAATGAGCCGAACATACGATTTAGTATTTAGTGTATGTTTTTGGGCAAAAAGCCGAAACTCCCCGTCGAGTGAGTCTGTTATGTAATACTTGCCATCAGTTTGTGGACACAATGCGAACACTTTATTGCTTCAAATTGATTGTCGAGCAAAACAACTATTCAAACGCAATAAATAACACATTTTTCTCGCGATTTGTGTCTATTTTTCTCTAACATATCGATCAAATAAATCAAAAAACAATATATAAAATATATATTATATAAAACTTATTTTCTCCGCCAATGCAATCAGAAAATAATAGATTTATTGCAATTCCTTTCAATACGTCTTATATAATATACTATTAAGTGCTCATTGAATTAGACGCGAGACTCAGGAAAAATGGATTTCGAAGTTATTTAGTCTTTTATTTCTATTAAGTCTAAAAGAATAAGAGTTGGAAAACAAATTAAAATAATCGACAAGTTGGTACAGCTCTGGTAAACAAGGGCTGGACTTATGCTGGAATAGGAATACTGTTTTCTAATGTTAATAATGAAAATTTTTTGACGCTATGCTGAGTCACGACTTTTTTGTTGGTGTAGTCAGAAAAACAGTGAAACACATGCATCAGAAGTGAATGAATTGCATCGAATGGCTTATAATACTATACTTATAATACGGTTTTGGATTTGGGAATACAATTGTTTTTTTGAATGATGGCTAACAATTGCGTCACATTTGCCAATAAAATGCCAAATACTATATATATTGAATGTTACATAACTTTTGATCAGGACAAAATTGCAAATTTGTTTCCAAAAAGCCTAAATAAGTGCTAAAATTAAATCAAATATAATTAACTTTTTAGTGATATATGGCTTAAAAAGAAAATCAAATGAGAAGTATAGAGAGAGAGAGAGAGAGAGGGGTAGAGAGAAAAATAGAAGTTCAGACAAATTGTAGTTTTATTCGAATTGGGCTAATGTGGACATACAGTACAATAAAAGTCGGTATATATGAAAAGTGAATGTATTTTTCACAGCCTTTTCGGTGGATATACGAGTAGTAGTGTAGACAAGAAGTGTTTTTTGTGCATTAGTAGTACTGCTGGGGCTATACGTAGTGGTCGACTGAGTGCACAACAGTTGCAAAAAAAGGTCTCAGAAGAGTGAGAGTGGAATATAGGGCCAACAGTTGGCAGAGGGAAAGGGTCATCGAAGTTGTATAACCCAACACTGCTGTCCATTCCATTCCATTCCATACCGATTACGTACATTACGTACATCAGAGACACAATATTCGTTAAGCAGTTGTTATGCGTATTGGCGCGCATGTGGTCCTCGATGTACAGCACTGGGTATTTGATGATTGGAATAGGAATCGCTATTTTTTAGCTGGTTTTGGGGAAATCGTAGCGAAACAAACAGTTTTTGATGTGTCTATTCATTGCAGTCAACAATATTTTTCTCACTCTTCATATTCATATTCATTATTATATTATATTATTCTATTCGCTATTTTCACACTATCTTCGAATCAAAATTTGAATTATTTATTGAAACTCGAAAATACATAATATATTACGGAATGAGAGCGAAAACAAACTCATCACTCATTTGGCCGAATCATTGCAAACAAATTATTATTTGAATCGATGACACGATAAGTGAAACTATTGGTTAGAAAGAAATTTAGGAAAATTGATAAAAACTTTTTGGTTATGTTTCTAGAATACAATTTCTCGCCACCCGATCGCAAATAATGACCGACACATCTAAGCCATGACCAAAAACCCCATCTGCCCCTACCCTACCAGACCCTACTGGCCCTACAGCGACTAATACAGGCCAAATGTGTCTAGTGTGTATTGTGGACTAGAATGAGAGGCCTGGGAGAGACAATGGCTTTTAGTCATTTGGCCAATAATGCGTTACGCAAAGTGAAGGGGGAAAGGAGAAAGAGATGGATGAGTTGAGAAGGTTTTTGTTGTATAAAAAACTATCAAAACTATCCGCGAAAACCAGAAATGAATAAATGAATCTATGATGCAATGGATGTGTGTTTTGGCCGAATAAATGGCTTATTTTTCTCCTACTATTCCTTTTAGATTCTGAACTAAACCCCAAAAAAGCCGACCGAATATGCTGTGCAAACAATCAGTTTGTCTGAATGGGAAATGAATCGCAAATGAATGGCACAAATGAACGCCAGAATCCGTTTCGAAGTCTGGCTTCTCGAGCGATGGACAATGAGATAACCAATTTTGCATTAAATGTTCATTAATATACAAGTTATAAATTACACAAAATATAGCAATTCAACTCAATTCGACTCAAAGCCAGCGCCAGATTAGATTAGGAATGGTATGAATCGAAAGGAAGACTTAACTCGTTTTTAAGCCAAAAATAGTTTTGCAAACAATACAAACGAGAGTTTTATTGTAGAATATTGCGATTCAAATGCAGTTTACTATACAGTTAGTCGTTGTTATTGTAACTGAAGTTTTAATATATTATTCATAAAACGCATGCATTTTATATACTCTATGAAAGTTAATGTTTCGATCAATTCTTTTTTATTTTTCATTTTTTGAACAAAAAAGGTTTCATTAGCTTAATATTAAAAGCGATTAAAGAGTTTACTTGTTTTTGGGGCAAAATTACAACAAATGAATTGACTTTAATTAGTTGCAACACAACCGACCAAACAGAGGACTCATTAATGAATAATTGTCTACTTTATTATTACAATATATAATACAAAGTATTATTTCGACTTCATTAACAAATAAAAAATTTAAAAATTCATTAAACAATATATAAGTCATTAGTTTCTCAAATAAAATATTTATCTGCACTTAAAGTACAGTTGTATTAAAAATAAAATTTTTGTAAAAAAAGTAAAACACAAATTGAATATTAGAAGAATGTGTGAACAAACACAAATCAAATGTAATAAATTGTAACGAAAATATACTAAATTATATTCTAATAAAAATAACATAATAATTGTTCTTTTTATTATAGTAAAAGTAGCTAAACATCACTTTTTCTGATTTGTATGCATTTAAGAGCAAATCAGCTAAAAAGAGATGAGATTTTGATTATTAATCTCTGAATCTAATGCTTGCGATTCGACGACAAATACGATTGCTTTGAATAATTGATTCACTCCTTTGCCTCAACTGTGCGCTTCATAAGTAGTGTATAAATAATATTCTTTATATTTCTTGTTTTCCAGAACTTAGTTCAGATGAAGATTTATTTTGGGAAAGTATTTTCAGTTTAATGAATCTTTTATTAGAACTACTCTTTACTAATTTAATTCTATCTTGGTGATTTATATATTAAAAGCCAAACTAAGCAAGATATGTCGATATTTTACTAGCTACAATATTTTTTTTTATAGATTTTATCTAGATTTATAAATAATTGGTTTTATAAGTATTTATTATAAAAATTATATTAATTGATAACAAAAATTATTTTCTTAAATTTAATCAAAATTTTTAATAAAATAAAATAATTAACTTATTTATCATTTAAAAACTTATTTTTAGAAAAAAGTTTTCTAATAAACAAAATATAAAAATAGATTCAGTAAACAAAGTATCAGTTAATATGAATAAACTCAAAAAATCACTTAAATCTCTATTTGGATGTAATTAAGGTGTGCTTGACATCGAATTTATTTTGTAACATCATAATTTGATAAATTTATTTGTTAGACATCTCAAATCAAAAATAAATTTTTCGAAAACAGTTTCGAAAATTATTACGAAAAAAATTAAAGTTGTTTACTTGTTTAGTTAAATTGAAAGATTAATAAATTTTTTGTATTTAAGTAAAACTAATAAAGAGATTGACAAGGAAATAATTTAATATACTCAATAAAAAGGAAAATTTTAAAATTAAATCTAAAACTTTGATTATAATACAAATATTCTTTAAAACTTAATATCAGATATTTATCAAGATTCGGAAAACAAAAATTGTAAAAACAATATAATATTTGCAATTTATAAAAAAAACTATAAATATAACAATATTTATAATTTTTATTTTAGAAATCAATATTAATGACATGTATTAATAACTTGAATCATTATTCAATTTCAATTTCAATAATAACAAAGTTTTTATTAATTTTTTATGTATTAAAAAATGTAGAATTAGGACAATTTTGTGTCAGTGTGTGAGTGGCTTCAAATCGTTATTCAAAAATTATATTAAAGAATAATAAACTTTCAATTCAGTACTTCAGGTAATATCCTATCAGTAAACGGAATCAATTTTTATATACCGTTAGTTAAATCTATTAAATATAAAGTAATTTTGAAGTGAATATAAGAACGAGATTAGGAATGAGATGAAAAAATATAGCCTCGACTCGAGCTCTCAGTCACTTATTTATTGGATATGATTATAAATGTTGGAAAACAAGCCGAAAAAGGTCTAAGAGGTCAATGTTTTGGGTCATTCGGCTCTTAGAGCTTGTATAACATCTAACGTAGCGATAGGTTAGGGCCGTAATGGGTGTGACAAATATGAAGCTATAAATTTCAACAATTATTTACTCGAAAACAATTTACGTAGTTTTCACACAAACATATCAAACGCGTATAAAGTGTAGACTTAACTGTAATCTAACTGTTCCTCACATTCGACATACTTTGGATGAATGAAAGAATAAAAATTTCTTTTTTCATCTCTACTTTAATTCATAAAAATAGAGGAAAGTGGGAGTGGAGGGGAGAGAGAAAACAGGGAGAGAGAGCGCAGAAGAGAGAGGGAGCAGGAGAGAAAGAGAAGAGTGCAGGAGAGAGAGAGAGAGAGAGAGAGAGAGAGAGAGAGAGCAGGAGAGAGAGAGAGAGAGAAGAAGAGAACAGGAGAGAACAGGAGAGAGCAGGAGAGAGAGAGAGAGAGGGAGAGAGAGAAGAGAGAGCAGGAGAGAGAGAGAGAGAGAGAGAGAAGAGAGAGCAGGAGAGAGAGAGAGAGGGAGAGAATTATGTTGTTGTTATGTCAGATCAGTTTTTTGTTTACTATATCTACGCCTTTGAATCAAAAATATATAAACTTTAGTGAAGAGCGAATCGATTCTCAGAAGAGTAAAGAATCGAAAGAAAATGTTTGCAATAAATGAATTAAGTGTTTGAAAGCAGCCATTAGTGACAGAAAAAAAAGATTGCAATGATTTAAGTGAAAGCATTAGCAAACATAGCAAACAATGTGCGCCAAAACCCTACATCACATCTAACTTATGTATTCCCCTCTACTCTCGTGTGTCTATGAATACGAGCATCTGATCCAGTTGTGGACGACTGAACGGCGATTCGATGTCACTGATTGGTTGGCCACTATTTACCACATTGTCATCTTATGATCGATTGACAATCCAAGCGACAGCTAAACACAAATCTTCATCAATAATAAAATGCATAAATCTATGACTGATATAATCAAAGACTCTTTTGCCCAATAGAATACCAAATAAGTTACGTTTACTCTATATGACATTCATTCAGTTTTTATATAATATTTTCCTTATAATTCAATATCTGTTTTCAATTTTCTTATATCAACAGTTAAAATATGTGATATCTAAAAATTAGTTCATTTTATTAATGCATTTTCTCAAGGTAGAATAATATATTTAATTTTTTAAATGTTAAAAATTACTTTATTTGTTTGAACATAAATAATACATTAAAAGTATCTTTTTTGGTATAAAATTTAAATGAAGCAATACTAATTTTAAAACAAGGTAGCTTAAAATGTTAGTAAAATTAAACATTTAAATTTTAGCATAAACATTTCTTCAAGCAAAATCTAATAAAAGTTAAAGTAGTATTTAATAAGTCTAAGACAATATAATATTCTGTTATAAATTTAGTAACTTTATTAAAAATTAATTTTATTATTTAAATTATAAATCTTTAAAAAATTAAATTCATAAATAAAATTATATTTGTTTTAATAAAACATTTAAAAACATTTAACTTAAAATATTCGTAATTGTTGACTAAATTTGAGTTATTTTAATTTAACTACTTTTTTAATTCTAATTAATGTATATAAAATTTTAAATACACTGTATATAAACTGGCTCATATTAACTAGCCAGATATAAGAAGAAGAAAAAATTAAGAAACTGTATATATAGTTTAAACCAATGTAATATTTGAGCAATGTAATTAGAATTTATCAATTTCAAATTTGATTTATAATAGAAAATCTGAAAATATTTATAAAGTAAGACCGGATTAACTGTTGAGCAGAAAAAATAACAAAATAAAAACCGATTTCTTTGCAAAGAGTTTCGTCGAAATACGATTCGATATATTATATGAGAGAAATGTTTGAATCAAATGATAGAAAAGTAGTAAAAAAGGGATCTATTGATAGAAAAAAAAACGTTAGAAAAACATAGACATCAATAGAATTGCTTTTTTTTGTAGAGCTGTTTATGAAAAGGTTTTTGTTTGGATGAAGGGATATGTGTACGAAGGGGTCAGAAAAAATATATTGACCACAAAAGGGGTTTCCAATCTGGATATGGATTGAAAGGATGTATGCAATGAATGCATTGTTGACATCAGTATTAAATGAATCGACAAAAACGGTATAACTTTTTGGGCGGTATTTGTATTAATAACATAACTATGAATAACAGAGAGAAAGAGTGAGTGAGAGAGAGAGAGAGAGAGCAGGAGAGAGAGGGGAGAGAGGGAGAAAGAGAGAGGGAGAAAGAGAGAGGGAGAAAGAGAGTTGAAAGATTGAGAGAGTAAAGAAGAGAGCAATAGAGCAAATAAGCTCTAATAACCCTTTCATTGTTCTGTTGACTGACCGCCAGACCACTGATTGCACTATCGATTCAATTGATTCATTGATTTTGACCTCTTTTTTGTTGTTATTGTCAGTACTTCTGTTCAACTCTTCTCACAATAACCACATTTATTGGATTTGTTTTGTTAGAATAATATGAACATTAAAAGAGTTACGGATAGATAAACCGCTTACTCGTTAGCTAAAAAATAAATGTGAACAAGCAACAAATAAGTTATTACTTTTTGCAATTTTTACTTATTTATATAAGTATTTTAAGTTCTTTTAAGTTAAGAAATATTTTTCTTTTCTAATTGATTATTCAATTTAAAAAATTATATATTTTGTGATCGCCTGCAAAGAATGCATTTAAAGTACATTTATTGATAATAAAAATTTAAAACTTTTTATTGCTTTTTATTCCTTTTATTTATTCTTTTTTAATAATTTTGTTTACTTTTAATGAAAGGCCAGAAAAGAAATTTAAAACAAATAAATATACAAAATATTAATAATGTTTTCTAATAAATTGATCGTGATAAAAACAAATTTACCCTTTTTCATATTTTCTCTTTATTTGTCAAAAAACTAGCAATTATTTTAATAACAATACTTTTATTTAATGAAGTTTTGCTCCAATTTCTACTTTATTTTAACTCAAAAACATTGGCATTAAAATAGAGTAAAGAAAAAAAAAAGAAAAAAAAACTGTAAGAGTTCTACGGTTTTAATCGCGTGATAAATAACATTAACATTTAATGATAAGAATACTCATTTCTTTTCTATAGCCCATCTCTCACACTCACTCTTCTTATATATTAAATTCACAAATTTATGTATAAATTATTATAAGTTATGAAATAAAATATTATCGTATTAAAATTTTTATTTTATTTTTTCTGAGTCAAATCTTGCTATTGTGAAAAATAATAAAAGTAACACATGATAGCAATTCAGAAAGTAACACCATCACTTTATTTAATAGTTTTGCAAAAATACAATTTTTTAACTTTTTTTATATATATTTTATGTGATAGTTTATTTTTTTGTATGAAATGCAATACACATTTAAAGGCTAATTCAAATTAAATTTTATTGCCATTCAATTATTGTTAAAATGAGAAAAGGTCGAATTTACTTCTGTGTTAAATATTGAACTATTTTATAAATTTAATTTTCCCTGATAGAAATATAGAATTATTACAAAATTATTTTGCAGTGTAAATATATGTAAAAAAATATATCATTTCATAATTTAACATATAGAATAATATTGCTACAATGTTAAAATAAGGTTAATTATAATACAGTAGTTTTAATAATATTGTCAGTAAAAAAAATATTGTATAAAATTTAACTTTATATTATTATTAGAATAAATATTATATTTTGTTCAAAATATTGGGTTATTCGCTATTTAAAAAAAATATATTTACAACAAACTAATTGTAAGAAACTAGTATTATAATGCTAATAAAATAAAAAAGTTAACTGTCACACTTTAAACAAATTCTATATTTTTTTACTTAATCCTTGTTTTTATCAATTTTAATATTATTTGAATATATATTTTAAATATCACGAATAGCAAACAAAACACGATATATTGATATTAGTCTTAGCAATGTCATTTTTTTTCTAATTCAGATACAATTTCTTAGTTTATTAATATAAATAAATTAAATAAAAAAAATTCTATTGAAATAATATTATTTCAATATTAACTCATCGCTAGAAAAATGAGTTTCAATGCAAATATAAATAGGAGTTAGTGTTTGACTGTCAGTAGAGCTTTGTTTTCAAACATAGAATAATTGTTAGAAAATAAGAGAATAAATATTCCTAACAATCATTAGGACTGAATGTGAGTCACATTCACAAAAAACACATTTTTATAATGCGAGCGATAAAGCGCAGAAAAAAAAGTTCAGATGGCGTCGGGTTTATAGCTATGTTGGAAAAAAGTCTCAACATGGCAAAACATGATGTGTGCCGGCTCATATTAGCCAAATTTATACAAAGTTAGAACTGTATAAAGGTTGAATATTAAATAAGTTAAATTACTTCTTACTCTCTCCTCCGGTGTAATTACATTTGCCTTTGAGAAGCGCTCCACCGATTGCCTAATACAAAGAGAAAATAAAAAAAGTTATATTAAGAGCAAAATCGATAAAATTATTATTTCATGAATAAAAAATCAATATTTAAAGAGTGAAGAAAGTGTTAACAAACATCAAGAGTTGGAAAAAAATTATACAAACACATGAAGGCGAGAGAGTTAGACATTGCGAAAAAATAAGTGTAAAAATATAATGACATAAAAAATCCATAGTTTCCATAGAGATATTAGGAAGAGATGGTTTATTGAGTGAGGGTATGGTATCTCTCAAATTAGTTATTTCCCCATCTTTTCTCATTTCGTATTACTACTGATTCATAGCTCCTCTCTCTCTCTCTCTCTCTCTCTCTCTCTCTCTCTCTCTCCCCCACATCACTCTCTCTCTCTCTCTCACATCCCTCTCTCTCTCCCACTCCCTCCCAAACACTAATCTCTTGGGTATATCCAAAAAAAGTAGTGGAAAATAACGTTAAGTTAAAAGTGTTTTCGAAAGGGAGTCCTTCTCTGTCTCTCCTTTCCTCTCCTCTCTGATGAGGAATAGTCGGGAGAGAGTGGCAGAAGAAAAGCACTGAAATCACGTAATGTTATGCAAAAAGACCGACCATTTCAGACATTTTCAGGTATAGTCACATGAATTGGTCGGTCGTATTGATCGATAGATACGAAAATAACAAAATTGATATAAAATTGATTAAATATATAGAGAAAAAGCGAACTTTAGGTACAGTTTCTCTGTTGACAAGACTAGTGAGTCGTTGAGTTACCAATAATGGCAATACTTTACGACATATTAAGTTTTCGTCAATTTCTACATTGCCTGTTTTGTCTTAGATTCCTTTTTTCTCCATTAATAAATAGTGCCTTTCCTTTCCTTTTCTTTCCTTTTCTCTTTATATATCAAATCCATTCATTAGACAATAAATTCAATTTAGAGAAAAAAAATATTAAATGAGATGAAAATGCTTTAACATAAACAGTGGAACGCAATTCGGTTCTGAAGATTAGATTTTTATTTACTTTAATGTAAATAATGTTTTTGACATTTTATCGATATTTTTGAAATTTATTTTAATTTTATTTGAAAAATAAAAAATTTGATCGAAAACATTGAATTCAGTTCTTACATATCAAAAATTAAAAATTATTTCAATAATTAAATTTAAATATTAGGCTAGATAAATGAGGACCACAAATAGGACACTGGCTATTCATGATTGCACTTTTGCTTTTAATAAATTAGTTGCGAAAAAATAAGAGCAAAATAATGACATTAATTGAGAAAATATGTTACTTCACATCATATCTAATTAATTGAACACAAACTATAAATATAGTTATTTTTTATTGGATTTGAGTGCAAAAACTCAAGAGATTCTTAATTTTCGTAATATATTGGGAAAAAGTATTGCTAATATGCACGTGAACTCGATATTTAAAAACTAAATTAGGTCAATTTTTAAACATTTAAATTTTACTTTATTTTTTTATCCTGTAGAACAAATAAACTAATTAAGCACAAGGTATAATCTTCAGTATAAATATAAACGTTAAGCTTATTTTTTAAATATTTAAGTTAAAGTTAGACTCTGAAGTCTTAACCAAGTTCTGTTTCTAAGTATTTTTTGTTAAATAATAATAAAAATGTTAATTTTAATTTTACTTTATTTTAACAAATTATATTTATATTATAATAGTACTTAATTTTATAAATCTAAATACCTAATTAAGTTTAAAATTTAATTTAAACAACAAACATCTGAAAATTATAAGATTATAAATTTAAAAATGTGTTTCTACGCCATTTAAGTAATTCGATTTTAAACAATATGTTTTATTTATTTTTTGTTATATAAAGATTGAATAAAATATTGTTTGTAGTTTTCGTATAATTTAAGTTTAAATTTTGTCCGGATAGTTTTTAAACTAGGAAATTAGAAGGGAGGAAATCAGCCAAAAATCGGCCTAAATTTGACAATTATAATTTATCCCCCGAAAATTTAATCAGCAAAAAACACTTTTTACTTCTATAATTACCCGGCTAAATTTACAGTTTTATGGCCAAAATTAAAACAAATTTTTCCCTTGATCGGTCTACCTTTTAAATCGATGTTTAAACGCATACTAATTGCCAAGACTCGAAAGTTGCAAAACTCATGCAATATATCTAAATTTTTAGAACAGAGCTAATAATATTTAATTAATTGCTAGTTTTAAGAAATACTATTAATAATAATTTAATATAAATTTTTATTAATTGATAAAAAAATTAACTATTTCTAAACGTAAATAATAGAAAGTCAATAATTTTCATTTAATACATATTAATATTAATTTCCTTAAAAACAATTATTAAAATATATTATGTATATTAAAATTAAGAAAATAAAATCGAGACCTTAGGACACAAATTTGAAACGTTAATACTTTGCAACATGTTTGATTTGAAACTAATAAACTCTGCTAGCCAATTATAAAAAAAATTTCTAAAATCAAGCTAATTATTTCTTTTTAACTATTCTGATTAAAAATTGATAATAATTAATAATGTAGTTCAATATAAAATGTTGCTTATAATATGCTCTTGGTGATGAAAACTTATTATTAATAAATCTAGTTTAAAGACACAACCATTCATTTAGTAACTAAAATTACGCTACCTTAATTTTAATTTATAAATCATCTTCTTATAATAAATAAATAATACAGTAATAACTAAATTGATATTTTAATGTAAAAACTTTTATTTAAAAAGTATTAAAAATAGTAAATTCAAGTTAAAAAGTTTTAAAATTTTCCTCTTTCTAATTGATGTCTCTAAACATTGATTATCTCAATATTCTATTTATATAACTAAACTCTTATATCAATTAACACAAAAGGAAGTTATACTAAAATTTGTGATAAATCTAAATATATTCGTTACACTGTATTAGACAACTTTATATTTTAAATTAACTTGTCAATTTAAGTATAGGTGTATATTATTAATTAAATTTATAAAATATGTTTAAAAACAAATTAAATAAAACTAAATTTTTAAAGTAATTAATATAATAAAAAATTTAAAAATGATAAAAAACAAAATATAAAAAATATTTAAATATATAATAATTTTTATTATATATAATTTTATATAAAAACTTAACAAAAATTTAATTAGAATTTAATTATTGTTTTAATATAATAATTTAATATAAATTACCAAGTTTAAAATAAAACTAAAATAAAACTTTACAATAAAATAATAAAATTAATGCATAAATTTGACATAATATCTCCATTATTTAAATGTATTTGAACGTCATTTTTATTATTTAAACTTATTAAAAATAAAAATTCAAAATTTAAGCAAGGTTAACAATCTCAAATTAATGATTGTTATAATCAATATTAAATTGTTATAACAGTTTGTAGATAAAACAATAAGTTATAACTAAATTAGTTTCAAAAGTTAATTTTGAAATTTTTCAAGCGAAAATAAGATTCAATAAAATTTAAAATATATTCTTCAAACTAGTAGATAATCTTGATTATCTAATAATAAAAATCCTAACTCTTGAAAATGTTTTTTAAAAAGACTAATTTACCGAAATCTCTTAAGGGATTAAAAGTGAATTTTTGGCATTTTTTTCTGCCATTAAATTAAATGTCTTTAAGTATAGAGTTGTGCAAAAGGTTTCTCGAAAACTAGATTTGAATTTCCAGTGAAAACTGTTGGAGACATCCGAACAAGTTATACAACAAATAAAATAACCGATAATTTCGACATTATTTAAAAGACATAAATAAGAGGTAAATAAATCTTCACAACAAGAAAGACAACAACAACTAGAAAATAAATAAATTAATAGCAAAAAATCGGTTAAATATAGTGCAAAAAATTAGTCAAAATTTTTAGGAAAAAGCAGATTAAACCCGAATCTGATAATCAGTTTGAGATTGGGTTCGGCTTTTTAGTCGAGTGCTAAACAAAACTTGGATTCGATTCGATAATGAAATAGTGATTCAACTAATGTATTGTTGCGATGAGAGAGAGAATGAGAGCAAAAAATGTTATATAAAGGGATGAATGGTTTGGCAAACAGGACAACAACAACAGAACAATATTATTGATGACTATTTATATGAATATAAAAACTGGTAAACAGACACTTGAAAAGAGCAATACAAATGACATAAAGTGTTTCGAGAGTTTGCGGTTATGTCAATGTGTCTGACAATCAATTGTTCGCCGAAAGAGTCGAAAAGAGTCGATCACTTTCTGCACGAGTACTGCGATGTACTGGTGCTGACCGACGACCACCATCTGCACCACTACTGGTCATAATAGAAGACAATATGTGTATAAGTATTGTATAAAAATGCGGAAAAGCGATCGAAAACGAGAGTAAAAACTCTTTTCTTTATCCAAATAATAATAAAAAAAATCGCAAAAACTCTGTTTTCATAGAAGAGTTGGAAAAAAAGGGAAACTTTTTGTCAATACAATAGACTCTACGGACAGAAGACGCGCCGACAGACAGACATTTCCGCAGATATTACAAACAAAAACTCTTTTAATACCAACCCTTTCGCTCGTACTTACGATTTAAACCATATATTGATTTTTGTTATTCTAATACTGAATGCAATTTATTTGTCGAAAACATGTATTCCATTCAAAACCGGCTGACAATTGAATTATTATTTGCAATTGATATACAATAATAGACTGAATGGCAATAATAATAATATTTTAACAAAAACTTAGTTTAGAAACCAACAATGCCACAAATGCATTGCCAATATCCGAATTGCTTAAACTTACTGCAAAACTATGCAAAGAATATATTTTTACTAAACTCAATGATAAAACTATAAAAACTGAATAATAATAATTATATTTTATAAAAAAAAAACTAATATTTCCTCCAAAAAATGCATTAATTTTCTTCGAAAGGATTTAGAATAGTATTTGTTTGGAATTAATTAGTTTTTTTCATAATTAGAAAGTTTAGAGTTTCCTTTTTTCTGCATTTGTAATATTTTTTTTAAATATATATATTATTTATAAATTATAATATATGTTTTTTATTCAACATTTTCCTCTTTTCCTTCTCTACAAAATTCGAGTTAAACATAAAAAACAACAACTCTTTTACAATATATCGGAAGAGTTGTAACAATTTGTATCATTAATAAAGTACAAAAATCCGGAAAAAAATAAATTAAAAAAGAGTAAAGTATTTATTGAGTATATATTTTTATATATAATAATTTATAAAAATAATAAAAGTAATGCTTCAAAGCAAGGAACAAAAAAAGAGTTTAATATTTAAACCAAAAAAAACATACTGTATATACATCCATAAAGAGTATGTGCAACGGGTATAGGAAAAGTATGATGATTGAATTTTTTGTCGGTTTTCTAAACAGAACTATTAGTCAAAGAGGAGAGTAGTGGTGAATCGAGCGATCAGTTTAACTCTTTGATTGAGAGCGCATTCACTTTCACTATTGAATTGATACGAATCCGAATGTATGAATGTATTGGCAATTGTAAAACATGTTTCGGTAGTCGTGTTTATTATTGGAGATCGCGTGCCATTTGTTCGCAATTCGTATACCTTTTTCAATAAACCCTTTAATGTGAAGCAATCGCTATATTTATCTCTCAACCCCTTAACTCCCAACCCCTCAATACAGTTATAATAACCAACCCTTTAGTGCGTTATCTGAATGCAATCCTCTCTACAGTACAACTGATATCTGTGTGTAATATAGTGTATAGTTTTGCTAACAGTACTCCACAACCCGTTCAACCACTTCTACCTCACATTTAATTTCTGTCAAAACAGTATTGAAGAGCGAAAGAGCGAAAGAGTGAACGCAAAACCTTAAACTTGAAATTGCGAACCTATAATATATTCGTTAAAACAGATAAACACGCTAGGATATTTATGTAATTATTCTTTATTTACTAAATATGATAATATGATAATTAAAGCTTATTTTTTAACTCTCACTGAACATCGATTCGGATGAGAAGTAAAGGTTGAAAATAGATATCTAGATATCGAGTAAAGAAATATTTTTTAGTGCAAAAGCCTTCGAACTATACCTACGTTTCAATAAAGTTTTTATTAGAGCAATAATTTACGTAAGAGAACAGAAAGTTTTTCTCAAACATAGCTTAAGTTAAATGTATTTTTGAGTTAAAGAAAAAAGAATAAAATTATGTAAAGCCTTTCAGAAAAAACAGGGCTCGGAATGAAAGGCCAGCTATTGTCGGCCCAGAAGAGAGAGTGACTGAGAGAAAGGTCTAGTGATCGCAGACATGAGAAAAGTTAGACAATAATAATAGTAATAGAAAAAAGAGTCCGGTTTTTAGCCCTGAGTCCAGCGCCGGACGTTTTTTTAAGAAAAGCGAAAACTAATAAATTGAATTGAATTGCACAACAATTTTCACTTTCATTCTATGCTAAGCAAAAAATCGCTTTTTTTGAATTTGTGTGTTAGCCCTCTCTTCCTCCTTTCCCTTTAGTCCGTTCCACCCATTGTTACATCACTTTTACCTCTAAGGGCTCTAAAGATTATTTGAAACCCGACTTAAAAAAATTGTTTGAAAGCAATAGTACGTCTAAAAAATGACCACTACTTTCACATCCTATTTAGCCAAATGTCTCGAAAACTTTTTCCTTTCAAATACAAACTTTTCCTCAAACCGGGCGACCAGTGTTCGGACCCAATAATGGCATAACTTTCAAGTATTTGACTATAAAACAAAATTTATTAAACATTTTTGAAAATGTTGTGTTTGTATTGAAAACTGTAGAATTGGGCCAAATATGAAGTTATGTATTATCGAAAACCCGAGCATTTCTTCCCACGATTTTCTTAACCATTCTGTTCGGGGTCTCTAACAACTATTACGTATGGTTTTGGCCAATAATTACACAAATATGAAACTCCAGCTTTAGTACATACAGTATATATGTATATATGTTTGATGTATACAACTCTATGTCTGAAACTCGCCGTTCGTATGGCTCGTATGGCATACATAAGCAATACTTCATATTTGTTGTCTGGCATGCAATGACCCACCCATTCACTTCGAGATGGTAGTGGCTCTCACTCTACATCCCTATCCCTATCCCTAACCCTCACACCACCACCACCTGCTTCGATGGACATGAGAGGAGAGAAGCACTCCCTTCAGATCTGTCTCGTCTGGACATAAGCACAAATCGTATTCCGATTTGCGCTCAAATGTCTGGCAATGAACTGAAGCACAAAAATAAAGAACTGAAAGACATGCATAACATAAGAATACGAAACGAATAGATTGAGTGAACGCAATGAGAATAAGAGCAATAAAATGCCGAAACTTATTGTCCGAATACTGTAAACACTACCAGGAATGAGAAGATTGTGTCAATTGCACTACTGGTGCCGCGTTATGGCCGGTCCGGTTCAAAGGAACTCTAATTTTAATTTTGTTAGCTTTAATTAAAAGAATTTGTAATAAGAGAAAATTCCTAGGAACAAATTTAAAACTTATTTTTTGTAATTTTTGGTCGTTGTTGCAAACGTTAATTAACACAAATAAATTAATTAGCATGGTATAATGTTAAATTTAGTAAAGTCCTTGAATTCAATAATTTAATAATAATTTTAAATTTTAAAAAAATATTGTCAATGTATTAACAATTCAAACAACTTGTTTATAATTAAAAACACAATATAAGGAAACCCTCTCTTCATTTATTTCGAATTAAAAATAATAAAATACGAAATTTCTATTTGGGATTTTTTAAAAATTAACTTTTTCTTATTTTTGTCATATGCCTCGCATACGACATTTTTATAGCAACCTAATTTGATTAAAAATAAATTTTAATTTAATTAGCAAAGCAATCAAATCTTTTTTTTAAAAACTCAAATTTGTAAAATCAAATCCATGGCTTAAATCTTTTAAACTGCTTATTGTTAAGACATTTCAAAATATAATAATTAGTCATTTTTTATGTCAAACAAAGCAAAACTCCCAAAAAATTCGTGTTTAATATGTATAACAAAACTAACGTCAGAAGTGGGAAAGTAAGCGAAAAAACACATGAAATATATGCTATGAAGAGTCACTTAAGTTAGTTATAAAATAAAAAGTTAGAATCGTATAAATCTGAGCTAAATATGGCGTTCAGACCGATATTTCGAAGTCAGATCTCGTCCTTGAAAAGTCATTGAGGGATTGTAATAAATTGATGCAAGCTAACTCGGCCTCAGCCCTATCTCACATTTTTGTGAACCCTATAACCTTCTAACCAAATTCAAACCACCCGTTGGCTAAAAAATTCTCTCCTCTTCTCTACTATCTCTCCCTTTCGCTGAAGAACTTAATTCTAACGCAAAGTTTTTGGCTTTTTTTTAATACATACGGTATATAAGGACCGCATTCTTTATACGTATTATAGAATATCAAAATACAGACAATTTTTGATTATAGAGAATGAGTGGCGAAGAGAATGTTTTTAACCAATTTATTTATGTCAATACGAATTGAATAATATCTGAGAGAAATAATTCAATGTTTAAAAGAATCGCTTTATCTTGTGGTCGGCTTTTGAGCAATAAATTATTATCCATCACAACGAGTATAAACGGCTTAATCTGTTTTTTAAGCCAAAATTTTGCTTGTTTCAAAACGTTATAAACGATTTTTTATCATTTTATGTATGGCTCGATTAAATAGCCTTTTGTTTTAAACGGAGAAACTTTTTCTTCGATATAAATAGTTATAACTTATAAATCAATACATTTCTGTGTTTTGTTTAGTAAGACTAGCATTAAATCAAAATAAATTTGTATTAAAAAATTTTTAAGTTTAACTCAACATTTTGTATAATAATTAATGTATGAGAAGATAGGATGGGCTCTGATCTCTGGCTCTTCGCTAATATTTTTTTCCCTTTTGGTGTTCACTATCTATCGGTGCAAACATTCAGTGCGTTTGGGATTTCCATAAAGAAGAGCCGACTTTCAAAGAAATAGTTTCAAAAATAAGTGAATAAAAAGGGGGAATTGATTACAAAATTTAGAGCAAGTGCATCTTTCTGATTGAAATTAGTAGAGTAGCTAGTAGATAAAAAATAAATATATTCTAATAATTCACTTGTATTGAAAAATATCTTTTCACAAGAGATTCAAATAAATCACTTCATTATTGCATCAATTATTCTGAGAATAAAATACTACCTAATTATTGCTGTATTTTCAAAAACTAACAAGCATATTACTTTTTTCTCTAAAATACTGAGATAAGCGCCAACTTTAGTCATTAATGCATTTTTCAATCAAGTGCTTAATTTTTGTAAAAGATTTTTAGTAAATAAATCAAACCATTCACTCGAAAAGACATTTTTATTCTGTTGTTGAAAGGCTCTAAATATTAAAATCCAACTCAACAAGTGATTTAAGATATATTTTCGCTATTACTCTATATCTAAAATAATTTATTTAATAGGTTTTGAATGTCTAAAACAAACCAAACCTTCAAATTTATTTGAGATCTGCGTTTGAAGTCAAAGTGATTTTTTGCTTTTGTTTGAAAATTGTAAAAAACTTAATACAAGAAGTTTTTTGAAAAATATATTAAATTTTAATTTTAAGTGAAAAAAGTTAATTAATAGCGAAAAAACATCTCTAAAAATCAAATACTATATTAATTCAGAAACAAATCCATTAATAACTTCAATATTTAGCCTAAACTCAAGAAAATAGAAAACAATTTTAGTGCTATAATAGCCACCAATTCAACACTTTTAGCCTATGGTCTAATGGGCAGAAACTTCATATAATTTATTATTTTTATATTTAAAATTGATTCAAAACTCCTACAGATTTTCTAATTTAATTTTTGTTTTTGCTTCTGTTTAAACATTTTTCAATGGACGAGAAAATTATTTCAATAAAAGATTAGCCAAAAATCTATTAGACATTAGATTTTTAAACCGAAATGTTTAGAAATGCAATCAATTTTCGACTTAATCTATACTTAAATCTATTTCTTACTTCATTTAGTGATTCATTTATTCTTCACTAAAACACTATTAACTGTTTTACCGAAAGTGTTGGTCCGTTCGTCTCAAATCAAAACCAATCAATTTGTTCATTAATTTTAAGCAAAAAACACTTAATTCAATTAAAACTTTAAACAACTTTTAATAAACAGTTTACAAAACATTTATAAAAATTAGCGAAAATATCAATTATTATATTTTAATTAATATGAAACTAAAATCAAGCATTTTATGCACAAAAAATACTAATTGTATTAATCAGTTAGTATTTCTTAGAAGTAATTAGTAATTTATTCATTAAAACAAACTTGGTTAGATAAGATAGCAACGACTGTTCTAGTATTTTCAATGATACAATGTGTAATCGAATTGAAATAAGTAAAGTTAGGGTTAAATAAGAAAATATTTGTTTGTGTTTATATGCATTTTTCAGATATGAATCATTATATCATTAGTAGTCATTATAACATATAAATAATTTTAATCAATAAACTAATGTAACATATTCTCAAAACTATTACAAATAATATTTACTGTATAATATTTAGTTTGCAATAAAACCGCCAGGGTGTTTGTGGCATTCTAAACAAGCGTTTACACATTCATATATAATAAAATAATAAAGTACAGGCAAACCCAAATACAGTTAACGCCTTATGCCGACAAACAACCTTCACCTAAAATATAAAATTCTGTTCATACAAAACCATCAATTGATATTATACTTTATGAATAGTAGCATGCTTAACTATATTTTTATATCCGGTGGTTCATTATATACGCTTTTACACTAACGTTAATATACTGCAAATTCTATCCATTGATTTCTAGTATTGAGTGGAGAATACGAATTGTACAGAAAGTGTTGAATCAAATACTATATTAATAGAAGTAAAAGAAAGCAAAAAATAGGTCACAAACCGATAATAACACAACTGTTAGGTTCGGTAAACTCTTTTTCTGAAATTGATTTTTATTTACAATATGAATAGAAAACTCAATACAACGAATGCGAAAGTATTAATATTAACGAAAGTATAGTATTTGCTATTGAATACGCGAAGAAAGCAAAAGAAAAAAGTATTTCACTCTTTATTCCCCATTATATTCGTCTTTTTTGTATTTAATTTTCAATATTACTATTATTTTTCAGTCAACCCATTCCGACCTCATTTCCTCTTTTAAAAGGAACCGATTCTGACGTAAATTCTCGGAAAAAGAGTTAAAAATTTGGGTAAAAGAGGAAAATAAAGTGAAAGAAAAAGAGATTTCTCTCTCAATGTGTTTGTGCACTACTGTATGTACTTAAGAGCCTTCTATTGCTTAGGGACTGTCACTCGTGTTGACCTCAATTTCTGCCAAAAAGGCGAAATCTGTGCAAAAAAGTTTAGTTTTTGTTAGCATTTCAGCAGATTTTCTACTTTAGTGTACAATTGTTTACAGTTGTGAGTCTAGTCAGTCATTTAAGACGAAATTTTCGCTCTAAAGGGTTCACTTAGACGACTGGCCAAAAACGGTTAGCTATTTGTATGGGTCAGCACAAAAACAACACAAACCCCTATTATCGCATTCGGGTATATATTTGAATACAATTGTCGAGTTGTTAACAGACAGTTCGAAGTGAAGACAATTTTCATCAAATTTTCACATTTTCACGCATTGTATGTCTGAATTGTTTTTGTTTTTGTTTAGTTTATTCACTGTTTTATGCGTTGCTATTGTTGTGCAGCTATTGACGAGTTGTCTGAATCTCTACAAACAATACATAAAAATTTTATCTGACGTCTCAATCAATTCGTATTCATTTATTACTGTGTTTTGAATACGCAATGAAAAAGAAAATATTTTACTTTAAATATAAATCAATTTTCAAAAAGAAAAATAACTTATATCGAGAAAACATGAGCGAAGAATTGATCAATTTCAGATTGCTTGAATCAGATCTCGATTGATCAAGTTCAAAACTGTTCTCTCACTGCTTTAAACTAGAGATTTATTTGAAGAAAAATTATATAATTTTATAATAAATCATAAGAAAAAACAAATCAAAAAATGTAATACAAGTTAGAAAAGAGTGGAAAAACTAACTGTAATTCAATAGCGCGTAAACATTGAAATCATAATTTTGTGCTGAAGTTAGTGAATGTGAAGGCCGTGAGAGCCCCGACAGACACTTCCAAAGGCTATACAAGAGCTCAAAGGGCTATAAGTCATAAATGTGAAGGAAAAGAGGTGAAGGGGTGTCATTGCACAGGGCATACACGCACTGGTAGTCAGTCTGTAGAGCACTCGATAGTCCCGTTATAACCCTTTATAACCGAAATACTTCCGTAAACACAATGCAATGGCATTGAGCGCCAGTGGTATTCATATTTTGCTCTCCCCTACCCCTATCCCCATGTTCTGAGAACCCCTTCTCCTATCGGACCCAAACCTTCACCACTTTTTCTCTTCAGTATATCCGTACACTTGACTATGTCTTACGATTTATACCACTGTTTGTCTACTCTGTACTGCACAGACAGACCTAAGCCATTCCCTGCCCCGTCTGGAGCACAGGAAACAAGGAAAAGGGGTTAGAAAAGTGCAATACAGGCCTTAAACTATTATTATCAACACTTTAGCCAGATAATATTCTTAGCCCCGGGCAAATGTTGTCTGGAAAGATGAAAAACAAATTAGAGTCTAACCTGTACTCCAGTCTACGATTTTTTTGTTAACAATAATACATACTTTCTATTCTATTCACTTATTATTTTATTTTAAACCCAGTTTTTGCTCACAATAAGATATTTAAGTAATTTCTTTAAAATATTTTTGTTAACATAAAAAAATCTTTGGATTATTAGTAATTACGTAATAAATCTTTGAAAAAAAATTAAGTAATTTATCAAATATTAAATCAAAAAATATATTATTTAGCAAATTATCTCTCGCTCTGAAGACCCGAATGCAAAAGTGAAACCTTTTCTTACTTTGAAAACTAAACTAAGATTTAAACGAAATATTTGAAAAATAAAACTTTTTGATAGAACGAGTTTTAATTCGGTTTAAAAGAATTTTAAGCACTAGATATGATCAAGAAAATACTTTTTAACCGATTACTTTAAGTGGGAACTAAATTAAATTCCAATCTTTAAGTTTGACTTACTGTAGGTTTAAGAAATAAAAAGATAGAAAAAAACCTAAATTTAGAAAAATAAATAATGAAATGTCTCTTTATTTTGGTCTAACTGAAGATATACACATGTTTATTTCAAATTTCTTAAACACATTTCTGAGCGCACGGCTCGAGTTTAAGGACTTGTTTGAAAATTATAAGTTTGTGCCAAAAGTCTGGGAAAAAGGAGTAAAAGAAAAGAGTGAAGAGAGAGTTAAGAGAGGGTTGAGAGAAGTTTGAGAAGAGAGAGGGAGAGGGAGAGAGGGTTGAACGTAAAAACAGTAATCCAGTAATGACTGAGTCCTTGGCCTTAAAAACATGAAAACATGTGAACGGGTTTTGAAGGCAAATAAAAAAGGAGTAGCAGTCGAAGGCTGGAAAATACCCTTTGAGTACGAGTATGTGCTACTAGTGCCAGACAGCACAGGCAGGCCTTTGCACTCACCGATCAACGACTCTGGTATTAAACGGGGTTAAGGTTTTTGAATTGAGAATTGTGGCAATTGTGCAAATATGTGTTAGTATGTAATCAAAAAGTGTAAATCAGGGCTAAAAATAGTAACACAAACACAACAACACTATAAACACTATTCCCTCTGTTTTGCAATTCACTGCTATTTCGCTGTTTTTCTCAATCCAGTCATTGCGTGCCTTTTCAATGCGTTTCGCCTTTTATTAAACGAAACATTAATTTTAATTATTATAAAGGATATGAATCCGAGTGAACCTTAAAAAATCTAACCTTGAATTTTGATTTTTGAATTTCTCTTTTACTTCATTTCTTATTCTTTTTTTGTTACAAAAAGATCACTTTTTCACTCTCTTCGCACAACTGACTAACTATTCAATTATAGCTAACTTTTCATTTTTCATGTTTAATAAGTAATTCAAATTAGAATTACTACAAATTTTACGCACATTTTTGGCCTCTATTTTAATGCAAACATTGCTATTATTCTCAAAAAATATTATAACTAATAATTTTCATTTAGAGTATTAATTTCATATTTTATTGTTCGCTATATTTCGGCTAAAAATGTGCCAAAAATTTTTGAGAGAGAGAGAGCAGGAGAGAGCAGGAGAGAGCAGGAGAGAGAGAGAGAGAGAGAGAGAGAGAGAGAGAGAGAGAGAGAGAGAGAGAGATGGGTAGGGGTGTAGTGTTGGGGAAGAGAATATCGAATAATTCGTAATTATAAAAGTTTGCGAATAAATGCATTTGAGCTGAAATGGAGTCGTAAAGTGAAGACTGAATGAGTGAATGGACTCGAAATGTGTGTCTCTATTGAAAGGATGCGATTTTGAGGGAGAATTCGGTTGAAATGAGAAAATGAGAGATACAGACAATTCGGTCGTTGGAAAGGAATTGGTAGGAATTGAGGGGATTAGAGGAAATTATGCTAATTATTTTGTGCCTCCACTGCCTCTACTACTAGTGCTGTAATGAAAGTTTGACGCAATAAAAGTTTGGCTCAATTTCTAGAGTCACTCAGATTTAGGCTCAGATTTTTTGATGAGAACGGAATCATTTGATGAATATTAGAGTGACTCTACTCTACACTCTCTACTCGACGTAGACTTGCATTGGTTTAAAGTGTGGGTTCGGGAGAGGAGAGGGAATGGAAGGGCAATGGAGGGGATTGGACGCAACCGACAAATACCTATTTCACAAATATGTAAAACAGTTTTGAATTATATACTGAAAAGTCTAATCGAAAGGAGAATATCGTTTCTAATATGAGTTATAGTAAAATAGAGTCGAAAACGAAATTAATTTTTTGGCTAAAAAGTTATGAGAAACGACTCAACTGTTGTACAAAAGGCAAAGTATATGCAAAACACACTCTAGTCTAGAGATTATTGGTTCGAAAAACAACTATTCATTTCATATATGTTTTACCAGAATTTTAATGAAGACCTTAAACTCGAAAAAATAGTGAAAAGTTTTGCTGAATTTTTGATAAATGTTTTGCAATATATCTCTTCTCTTATGATTAATTTTGAAGCAAAGGAACGAAATATTTAAATAATTAACTAATTTTTCAAAACATGGTTTGGAAAAGCCTTTTAAAAAAGCAAAAACTGATCAAAAACTTAATTGCAATATAAATCTGAAGTCAAGTTTATTGCATGAATGAGAGCCTAAGGTAATTGTGTAAAATTAAAACTTTTCCAAACATGCTAATATTCGTTAATTTTCAAACAAAAAAAAAGTGATAAAAAGCTACTTTTGCTGTTGTTGTTGCGGAACACGAGAAAAAATAATAAAAATATTCCCAAAAAATAGATTTTCATCTCATCTGCAGAAAAAGCTTGAGTTTAAGGAAGCGGTCGACGAAAGGGCCGCAAAAAATATACAGTAGAGTACGGATAGAGAAGGAGCGAGAAAGTGCTTAAGCATAACAAATACGTTAATTTAGTATATTTTTTCGGCATATGTTTAATGTAATAATCACAACATGTGCTATAAGAGCGGCTCTTTCGGGAGAGTCATCAGAGACAGAGTGAGAGAGAGTGAGAGTTAGGGATAAAAACATTTCGATTCTAAACAACAAATGGACGGAATGTGTGGTTGTATTCTGTTTTCAACATTACATAAGTGTTGCCCAATTGGTTATCGGGTGGATGTTAGGGGTCGGAGGGGTTGCCAGCGTTGCCGGTGTTGGCAGAGTTTGCCTAAAAATTTGTCGGTCATTGACCTGATAGAGAACAGCCGCTATATTATGCCGTTTTAATAGAATGCAAACCATTTTTTATATCCAATATTGACTATACAGTGCAGACATACTATTCGCTTGTTTTTGCAGATTTTTACTATTTTTCAGATCCTCTCATAACGGGAATTCATAATCAAAGTGTCGGAAAGAATAGCGGATTTTCTCTCTTTTTACGTTAATTTATAATTTATATTCGCAGACAAGCCTTCAATAGAGTGCGAAAGCAATGGACGGAAAGATATATTTCTATTTTATTAGCCTATTATTTAAAGATATTTATGTAGTGGAAAAAACAAGCTTGCACATAAAAGAGTGGAATTCAAGAAGAAAAAAAATGTAAATAAATATTAAGATTGTTTGCTTAGGTATACATGAATAACATTATGTGTTTAACAATAAAATACTTTTTAAGAAAATTTTGGTTTAAAAAAATATAAATATTATTCAAATTCTTAAATGCCACACAAGAAAACAACAAGTTGAAAAAAGGGAATGGTTAAAAAATATGTCTGTAATAGACAAATAGTAGTGCATTAGGTCGCTAAAGGCCGGGACGTTTCGAAACGGTAAACAAGTTGTCGATAGCAGTGCATAAAAAAATAGAAAAGAGACGTAAAAAACCAACTTTTTTAGTGCCTTATACTGTATATAAGTATATATATGTATATATTGTATATATTTGTAGTTGAGTGGAAAAATACTCCTCTGGAGAAGAATGGAGTAAACAACTGTTCCATCAACTGAGTGGAACCCCACTCTCACCACTCATTCCATACTTTTATTTTGTATTCTCTCCTCTATTAGTGGTAACATCTCTACCACCAGTTTTTGCACTGTAATAATCATTTAAAAATTATTATTACTTTTTCTTCTCTCGATTTTCTCTCGCTTTACATTAGACCATATTTTTTCTGTACATAACATATAATAAATGGAATAAATTAAATAAAACGCTTAAACAATGTTATACTTATTTTAATATACTCTTTGGTCTGAATGACTAAAATAGGCGAATAATAAATCTGTTTTTTGTATAATTTAGGCGAAAAGTATTAATTCTGTATCAGCACTCGTGTTGCCAGTCTCTCCGCTAATTTATTTTTTTAGCTAGATCACTCTCGTTATCTTTTAGATCCATTAAAATTATTTTCCAACCGTTCCTATTAGGCATCAAAATTTTTCTATGGCTATAATTTCACTCTAAGGCTATATTTGTCTATTTGTGTATAATTTTTTGTTTTTATATGTTTTGGCAAACAGTTTGTTGATTAACAACATATATCGTATAAGAAATTCGTATAACTCTCTCAACTCTCTCATTGAAAACCCGAACTCTGTTTCTAAGTCTTTGAAAAACGAAATTATATACAAATCGTTCTCTGATTGAAAAAACTATTCTCTTATCTATAAATCAATACATAATTTCATTCACATAAGACTATTGAAAGCTTTTTATCTTTGAAATAGACTAACATTTTAGAAAAAATTTCAATCAATTATTATTTAAAAACAATTTTCATATCAATGTTTGAAAGGTTTAGACAAAGTTTTCATTACAACCGAAATAAGCGCTACAGATATGGTCAGTAAGAAAGAGAAAACAATTTCTAATTATAAACATTATATACATTAAAGTAAAAGATATTCAATTGAGATAAAAGTTTCAAAAATATAATAAACAACTCGTCTTTGTAGCTTGTTGACTTTCCTCTCCCTAAAAACAACTCATTTATAATATTTTTGCCAATTTTTTTCAGATAATTTATACTTAAAAAGCATTCGATTTGTAACATAACTTATAAATATAGAAATAATTTTTTATACTTTCAAAGTCTAAAAACTAATTTGAATTAATTTTCAATGTCTCTCAATAAGAAAGACGTTAATAAATATTTGTTTTATTATCATATTTTGTTTATTTGTGTTTATTTTCTAATTATTCTTCATTTTTATTCTCACAAAAACTGCTGAAATGTATTTTCTTTTAATAAAAACAATTTGTTATAATTTTTTATTTTATAATTAGCAATATTTTTATAGTTAATAGAATAATAAAAATCATTTCAAACTATGGTTAATAATAATTTTAAACTAATGTTTTGTACTTTTAAGCCAAGCTCAAATTAAAAACACAAAATTAAGTTCTTAGAAAATTTAAATTGCTTGAACAAAGTCTAGAACTTAGAAAGACACAAGAAACCTATTTTCGAAAACAACAATTTCATCTTATTAAATTTCACATTCAAACGAGTTCTTATCAAATAATAGTAATTATTATTTGCAATAAACATTTCAGATAGGAAATTTAATAATATTTTGTACAATACACACTATGTATTATTAAAATAATAAATAGAATAATTAATTTCTTATATTTATATTCCTAAAAAATTAATGGATTTAATTGATAGCAAAAAATATTATAAGTACTCAAATAGAAAAATGTTATTCTTTTTAAAAAATATATTAGGTTTCATTATTAACAGATTGAGTTTTTAAAAATAATTTCTCTAAAATTGTTAAATTAAATAATTTTCTCATTTTAAATGTCTTACTAATGAATAAGTCGTGAAAATAGTGTTTTGTATTCATATGCTGTACTGTATATTAAATAGACTATTCTTTCTAAATGAGCCTTAAGTGCGATAAATGTTTGGGAAATACAAGAAAAATAATCCGTTTTTGTATTACTCTATTTATTATTAAAGGTTTTAATGTCTTTTCATATTTTTATACTTTTTTTTTGTAAAAATTATTAAATTTATTATTCATTTAAAAATCTGAAGCTATTATATGTTATATTAAATTAAAATTTCAAATACTCTTAATTTGCTGTTTGTTGTGCAAAAATTACAGGAATTTCCTGAAAAGTTTTCAACTTCTTTGTGGTTAGTATTTAAAATTATTTTAAAGTATTCATCAAAAACAAAGTTTTCGGTAAAAATTATGTAAATTTTTTAGTTCATATCTTTCTTAATACACAAAAAGTTTATTCATTAAAATCTAAAAATGAAATATTGAGATATTTTTTGGCGAAAATTTGTCTAATTATCTAAAATTCTTTTGAAAATAAAATTTGAAGCAATATATTCCTAACTATCATCTGAACTGACATTAAGGCTCAAAATGTTTTAATATCCAAAGCAAAGCCAAAGTCTATCCTTTCAAGCATTCAAACGCAATATTAGGCAAAAATATTTTTCAAACCTTTTCGCAAAAAAAATTCAATTAAATAACGAGTTTTGTTTGGTATTTAAAAATCTAAAATAATTAAAAACTAAAAATTGTGATAAAATAGAGAAAAATTTCGAAAACAAAATGCATTTCAAAAATTTGATAAATAAGGTTAGAAAAAAGTTTAAAGGAATTTATAGCCAAAAAAAATTAAACTAGGCAACAAATAAAACCGAGAATAAGAAGAGTAAATAAGTGAATAAATTAGGTCTAAAAATAGATACGTTTTTATTGGAGAAAGTAAAACACTTTCGAAACAGTTTAGAAATAGAAAGAGAGAGTTAGTTAACTAATATATAATTTAAAAGTTTTTCGAACCCGAGTTTACTCTGGATTTTATTTTTAATACTTTTTTATATTCCTTTTAGTCAGTGCACAACAAGCCGGTGCCAGAGCTACAAGAGCTACGCCACTGCCTCTATGGCCTAAATAACTTCACGGTTAAGGTTAGGCTTTCAGAGATCAGTACAAAAACTTTTTTTAGTACTCTTTTAGGATTCAAAGACCTTAAGAGATGTAAATAAATCAAAAGTAATTTTTTCACTACTTTTTACTCTTCTTTTCCGTCGATTTGGTATTAGAAGTTAAGCCTATTTTAAATTTTAGCGCAAATGTTAGCAAATTTTTCTGGCAATGAATCAAAAGCTAAACATTTGTTGTGATATTTGTATAATCAGTTTTTTAGAGTCACTTTCTTTCAACATTTAAGTGAATAATTTTCGTTAGTTTTCAAGTTTTTAACTTAACTTTTGAAGTAAATAAAAGCAAATTATTTTGATTACTATACAAACAAATTGATTAATCGATTGAAAAACTATCAAATTATGAAAACTGAAAGTTCATTAAAGAGGAAAAATCGATTTTTTACTTAAGCTAAAAATCAATAAATTTCAAAAATAATGATTAAAATTTTAAAAATTATATGAATAAAAGATTCAAATCAAAAGTTGAAAAATCAATTACAAAAAACTTTTTTAAAAACATATCTTAAGCAAAGAAAAACATCAAAAAACATCTCAAAATAAGAAAAACAGGAAAATAAAAGTAAAATTTATTTCAAATAAAGTACAAAAAAAATTGTAAAAAAGTCAAAAGTCGAATGAAAAGAGAGAAAAAATTGAGCGAAGGGTGAATTTTTTTGTGGAGATTCAACGGGTGGTGTATTTATATGCATTAGAGAGCCTATGGAAAGGGCATATCTACGACGGGTTAAAACTAGCAATAAATCTGTCGCTAAATTTCCGGGTTTAGTGAAGAGACACCCCTTTATATATGCCATCAATAAGTCAATGGTTAGAATGGATTGTCGTCTAATGGATGCTGAAGAGAGTCGGAGAGCGAAGAGGGCCGAGAGAGGGAAGGGAAGGGAAGGAAAGGGAGAGAGTGAGTAAAGACGAGAGAAAAAATATCGCAAAAACTACTAACGACTCAGTTTTTTAAAGTATATGTATTGTATAGTAAAAGCTTTTTTGCCTTCAGTCGTATCCCTTTCAACACTCGACGAACAAATGTTTGACAAAAGAAATATTTTCGCAAAACTCTCTGCAATACTGTTCGCAATACTCTTTTTTCGGGTGAAAGCATTTTTTGTATGAAATTGAATACAAATTGTTGTGAATGTGATGTAAAAATAGTCGCAAAAATAGTTTTGCGCATAAAAAATGTCAATACAATCGTTCAAAGGCTTGCAATAGTTAGGGGTTGTGTGCGCTAACAATAAGCTATGCCCTTATGCCCTGTGCCAGAATACCCTGCCCCATGCCAATCGAGCAAAACAACTCTTACTTAGTTTACAATAGAATTATTGAATAATTATCGTAAAAATTTAAAGTTGAAAAACATCGACAATAAAAAACTAGACGAGACGTTGAAAAAAGTTTAGAAAATATTTGCATTCAATTTCAAGGGGAGGAGAGGGAGGGAAGAGAGCATGAGAGAGCGAGAGCGAGAGCGAGAGAGAGAGAGAGAGAGAGAGAGAGAGAGAGAGAGAGAGAGAGAGCAGGAGAGAAGCAAGTAAATTTTTTTATCAAGATTTTACACAAACGGACGACGAAAAAGTGGTGAACAAACATAACGAGCGAAGAGAGAGTAGAAAAACACATAAAATAAACGGAAATGCAATGAGAAATATATACTACTAAACAAGAAACGCTCCTTGCTATTCTATTTTATTAAACTTAAAAAATAGTAAAAATTGGTTCGCTTTGTCGAGTCGAGCCCTCGGTTTTGATTTTCAACACCAAAACTATATATGCATTAAATGTAATGTAATGTTAGAGTTATGTTGCGATGAAGAGTCGATTCGGAGAATGACGAGAAAAAACAAGTTTAGGCCCAAAAACAACTGAAGCACTTATCTTATTCATACACCAACTGTCTGTTCCTTTCTCTAAACAAATAGATTTTTTGAGGCAAACGAAATTTTCCTATTTTTTAATGTTGTCGACCATTATATCAAGTTGGAAATCTTTTTTATTTTGCATATTATTTATTAGAATCAATTTAAATGTATGTTATGTTATATATGTATATACGAAATGTGTGTAAAAATTATGCGTTTTATGCGCGCTTTCACTGTCGAGTAAGGCCAGAAATTTATGTCAGATTTAAATTCATTGATTTATACCTTTTTATTATATGATTTAGAAAAAAAACTAAACTTAAAAATCGGGGGAAGTCTTCTACACTGGAAATACTGTTCCCCTGAAAGTTGTTCAGTAAATGTCTGTCATTTACAATCCCCTTGTTTTCGATCGACCCTTCGTTTCAACTCAAAAACATCGCAAAAATTGCAAACTCTATGAAAATCTCTCTCTTCTGAATTCGATACTCAATTTTTGTTCTGTTATATAATAGAAGATATAATTTATTTTAGTTTTTTTTCTGGAAATTTTTCAATAATAATAATCATATTTCAAATGCATAACTTCACAAAAATCTACTTAACTATATTTTTTTGTCTTGTTTTTTGATAAGTTTCCAACAAAACAAATCGATTGAATAAATTCTGATAATCCAAATAAATGCAGCCCTCAGTGAAAACAATAAAATTTCTGTTTTAGACTCAAATTATTTATATTTTTGATTAACTTGAATGCTGTCTAATATTGAGTTTCTTATGAATGAAATATTTATTTATATATATATTTATTATTCTTTTTTTATTTCTTTTAATTGAAACTAAAGCTAAACAACTGATAGCCTAAAAACGTCTAAAAGAGAGGGACAGTAAGTGTATCAAAAAATTACTTTTAAACCAAAGAATGTTAAGACAAGTAATGGTTATTTTGATAAAAGAGAAATCCAATCCAACAGATGCTAAACACATAAGACATTGGATGAGATAATACGTCATTTGATTTGTTTGTGAGTTCTGTCTCTTCTCTTATATAACTTGGAACTCCCTCTCCGATCTCTCCCATCTCTCTCCCTCTCCCACTCTCCTATCTCTCTCCTAACGACTGGTTTATTCACTTTCGACTTCAGAATTCACTTTCGGTTTTATCGAATCGCGTGAAGAATTCCAACTCATTTAGAGATACCACTGATTGGCCTCCTCTTCGGTCTCCTCTTTCTGACTGAGCTTTTAATAATAATTTGTTTTTTTCGAAAAACTATTGCAAAGGTTTAGAGTTAGAGCTGCGAGAAATCAAAAGATAGACATTGATGTAGGATTGCAGTCGTCCTCCAAAAACCCGGCTCTGCATTCATCAACAAAATGATAATTTATTTATTTTTATGGATTTATTTTTACCCTATTATCTGTCTCTTTTCAGAACCATTTAGCAAATTATATCGAATTTATTTAATTTTATGTTTTGTGTTATTTTTAGTCTCGCATTAATGAAAAGTTTTTTATTTTTGAAAAATATCTTCAACACAAACACACCTTTTGATTATAATAATTTAATTTTAATCTATTTTCGCCATTGGTTCGCAGATTTATTTTATTATAAAAATTTATTGACTTTGATATTTGATTCCTAACCGACAGGTAATCCCAATTACTCTCTCTTTTGAAATCAATTTAAATTTTTTTGCTGAAAGTTTAAACTGTTTTCACTAAAGACCTGAATATTTCAAAAGCTATTTCAATACCTAATGATAAGATGACTTAATGTTTCGGATATTAATGACTGGAAATATGTGTTCAATAAACTTATGATAACTCTTGAGAGAAAAAATTAATTTAAACAAAAATAATAATGACTTTCTAATAGACGAAATATTTTTTGATAGGGTTCAGCAAGTCGAAAACTGTATTTCTCAGCACTAAACCGAGCCCTAAATCTACCTGTGCTTAGAAGAGTCAGTTATACAGCACATACTTTCATCAATTGGTTAATGTTTTCCCTCTTTAATGATAAGTTTGGCCAAAAAGCACATAAGGAATAGTCAGTTGTGAAATAAATAGATAACTTTTTAGACGAGAAAATCAATTTTGAGTTAGTCTACAGAAAAAAGTTCTGATGAATACGAAAGGGACTAATGAAGAAAAAAACGATTATTTTCTCAACAAATCTGTATTTTTCCAAAGAATTTATTCGAACTGATATTAGACGAAAAGAAAATTAAAATTTTCATCAATTTTCGATTAATTAATATCAGGTAATTATAATCCAAGGAAAAATTAAATATATAAAAAATAAAAAAGGTTTTATATATATATACAAGTATATTTTTAATACTCTCTCCCAGTCCCCATTCTTGTCTTAATGGCTGGCCAACACCCCTGGGCTATAAGTGAGCGTCAATTATTCGGGTTAGTAACGTGACCAGAATTATTAACTATTGAAATATTGAATGGAAAGCCTTCTAAAAATGTTTTCTCTTTTGATGAACAAGCCTTATGTCAAAAGTTTATGTTTAAAAATATATATAAATTGTCGACTGATTTGCGAAAAACAAAAAAGACTTTTTTGCCTAAACTCTAATCTGAGTTAAGAGAGCAGTTGTGTTATGATAAGAGCGAAAAGGGTCTTCTCTTCTCACGTTTGGGCGCATTGTATGGCTTCCTGTGCCGATACATCTGCCGAACACCGAAACTTATTTATCGATTTCTAATGTTTATATTTACGAACCAATGATTTCGATTAGTTTTAATATTTTTTTTCTATTCACTAAACAAATTGCATATTAAAGAAGTCATTAATGGAAAAAAGGGATGACTGGCTATGGAATGATTGGAGTAAAACATTTGTTTAATTCGAAAATTAACAAAAATTATCAATAAATGTCGATTCGGGTATCCTCTCCCCTGCTCTCTCTCTCTCCCTCCCTCTCCCTCTCTTTCAAATAATTTATTGCTTTTTCAATAAATTATAATAAAACTAAAGTTAAGTAACTTCTCAAACCAAGAGTTATAATAAGTTAAAATAAAAACTCATAATATTATCATTACCTTTGGTTTTGGCCGAAATATATCGTGAGTTTGTGTACACAATTAAAATGTTGTAAATCTTATTGAAACTATTATATAAGATATAAATTTTGTTTAAAATTAATTTTAAGCCAAATTAAACCTTAAATTGAAGGTAGATTTCTGTTTTTTGCTAATACTGTATGAAATATCCGTTGAGTTACGACACACTTATCCGACTGTTTCGTATGAAAAAGAAAAAACGAATATTTTGTAACAATTTTTTTTCCAAACATTTATATAAAAAATAAAAAAGAGTTAAAAGTGTAGAAAGTATTGTAAAAATATCTATTCTATGAAAAGGGGTAACACTTTATTCACACTATTAGCTGACTTTCCTTCCTTTAGTCATTAAACTTCAAAAAAGTTTTTAATAGAGAAAAAAAAGTAAATCATTTGAAAAAATGACCATTAAGTTCGAATTTGGCCATTATGTTGGTTCCGAACTATTATTATAATCACATTTATACCAATTGATCATTAGGTCTGTTGGCAGCAAAGGAGTGTTATATCAGTTTCAAGAAAGAAAAAAATTCAATTCATTTCACCACAACTTCAGACATTAAAAGCGATTGAATTAAAGCCAAACCTATTATCTCTAAAAACCCTTGACTTTTGCTGTTATATAAACAGTACTTTAATGACTCGAAACTTCTGTTCTGTTCGACGCAAAATTGACTTTAATTCAGATCCAAAAAAATAAAATACGAGAAAAAATAAATATTTTATGAGTCAGTGCTGTCGAACACTGTATTCTACCTCAAGCTTACGACTCATCCATAAAAGGCTAGGTTTGAAAATCGATTTGAATCAGAAAAAAAACTTTTGTTGTTGTTGTCGAAAGAATAATAACACTTGAATTGAATGACATAATGTTTACCATAAATTTTATATCATATTTAATAACGTGTATTACATAAGAGTTATATTGAGTTCACATCTATTCAACGAAAGGATTGCTATTTTTATTCCTTATATCATAAGTCGATTGGATTTATCGATAATTTTTATCCTTTGACACCAATTTCAAGAGCAGTGAAAGTAAACAGTTATTTGCATTAAATCATTTGATCCAAAGAGTTAAAAGCGAGTGATTTTGTGCAGACATTGATTTATTGGATCAACAATTGAAAGGATAAACGAATGGGTAAACTGTATATAAAGCCATCATCTATTGTACAGATAGTCTCAGAGCGTAAGTATTATACCCTTTGCTTAGTCTCAGGCATTTCGATAGTGAAGGTCAAGCGATAAAAATATCCGCGAATTGTGTGAAAAGAGTAAAGTTTTTGCACAAGAAGTGCGAAAATAGAACTAAGAATGAGTTGAGCCATAAGTCTGAGTGAAAATGATCGCTTGAGTCAAAGAGTTGAGTCACCTTTGAATGAAGAAAATCGAAACTTCAATTGTGACAAACAATGACCCAGAATAGGCCGAAACGCTAACTCAAAGCCAATAATTCTTGTCAGTCGACAATCTTAATGTGTTTCGATATATGCCTTCTCTTTCTCTCATTCTTTTCTCCCATTGAGCCAATCACTACTCCTTTTGAGCCAATAATAAGCCAAAAGTCAAATATTTAATTAAATTTTTATTAAAACAAATTGAATCGAAAACATGTAATCAACTATCAATTTGTAGACAATTTCACTAATAATTTAGATAATAATCAAATGTTTCATTGATTTTGATTTATAGCAATACCTCATTTCCTTAGATAGGAAGCGATTAGATGGGGTATAGGAGAGAAGGGTTGACTTGATATTGAATAAAACAGTGGTTTTTACAAATGTTTTATTGCTTTTCTGTCGGCAGGTGTTCCCTCCCAGTGCTCCGACTCTGGCGTATAAATGAATGAATGTATAAAAACGAAACGAAATGGATATTTACGGCTTAACCCATTTGGTCACTCAATAGAAAAGTTCATTTTTATTGTTATCCCTCTTCACTCTCCCAAACATAACTCATTATCTTTTATGTATTATCTCATAAAATATTAGCCAATATTTCTATTTTTTCAGATCCATAACTCGTAATAATGTTATTGTTATTATGACTACATTTTTCTATTATAATAAACGTTGAAAAATATATATGACTTTGATATCGAAAAATAATGTAAATAAATAAACAAAACGCTCATTAGAGCCACTGATTCAAAACACAGATAATAATTAAAATAATATTTGAAAAAAAGATAAACATAAAACTTATGCGATTATAAATATTCCCAATAAAGAGCTCTTTTGCAATTCTAATAACAGCAGAAAAAGTTCGTAAAAAAAGTTTTCCTGTGTTTCACTAGTGATGCAAAAAAAAAGTTAAAATCAATTTTTATTAGCGTTTGATAAGAAAGTGAAAGTCGACGCGAAATGAATAGAAATAGAGAGAAAAAAGAATTAAAACATAATTTCATATGAATTTTGAATTGAGCTAGGCCAGAATCAAGTTATGCGTGAAAGAGCTGGCATTTTGTGCCGGCGCTTGCAAGAGCATCAGTGACAACATCATTAATTATAGAGTTCATCATTAAATTATATATCATTTTTTCGCTGTTCACTAGCGGCTCATTCACTACTTTTGCTGAGCTCTTGGAGTTAGAAAACTAATACATAATCTGATGCAAGCATTAGATATGAAATAACGCTTTTCTCTCAATTCGCTATTTTTTATCCCTCACGAGAATCGCTAATTAGTATATATATAGGGATGCGTTCGAGTGATTATAAATTCACGTATTGCCCACCAGTGTATTACACAACTGAGCTGTAAGGGCTGTAAAGGAAAGGCATAAAGTTATCTGAATAATCATAAGAAGCTTTT